>JBAIAC010000728.1:0-29893 GCA_037349315.1 Chelydra serpentina
AGGGAAGAGAGTCTAGAGCGGTGGTTCTCAGTCAGGGGTACACGTACCCGTGGGGGGAAGCAGGGATCTTCCATTGGGTACATCCGCTCAGCTAGATACTCGCCTAGTTTTACAACCGGCTGCATGGAAAGCACCAACCAAGTCAGTGCAAACTAAAATTTCACACAGCTGATGAGAAAGTCAGCCAATGTTCAGTAACAGAGGGCCGTGACACTTGTAGTGTGATGTCTGATTTTGTAAGCTAAGTGAGGTGAAACTTGGGGTACGCAAGACAAATCAGCCCCCTGCAAGGGGTGCAGTCGTCTGGAAAGGCTGAAAGCCGTGGGTGTAGGGCGTGTACCATGTGATGAGTCATCGTGATTGTGAGAAGGATCTTGCAGGGGTTCTTCGAGAGCAGCGTTTCTCACTCTTTCTGATACCAGGGACCGGCTTGCTGCCTTCCAACATGTCGGGGAGATCTCCGAGACGGTGCCGGTTCCCAGGCCGGTCGTTGAGAAACGCTGTTCTAGACCCTCCTCTTGTGATCCCTGTGACCCAGCAGTGCCGCTCTAGACACTCCTCTCCATCGCTTTGGCCCTGCAGTGCTAGATCTGCTCTGGTTACGTATGGTCATGCAGTGCAGGCTCTAGACTTCTGCGCCTCTGTGATTTTACACTGGTCTCTAGAATTTCTTCCATTTTCTGTGGCCCCTCTACCTCTGCTGGAGGGAACGGGGACTAGCGGGGATATGTGAGTGGGACAGGGACGGTCGTGCTCACGCTCTCGCTTTCCAGCCGTGACAGCAGGATGGTGCTGCCTGGACGGATGCAGGGCATAGTGGGACTCTATGGCCCAGTCACCGCCATGATGATCTGTGCAGCGCTGATACAGGTTACTTCTTCACACGAGGATCCGCACCATGGGCATTCGCACGAGGATCCGCACCATGGGCATTCACACGAGGATCCGCACCATGGCCACAGCCACAAGGATCTGCACCACGGGCACAGCCATGCTGAGGATCTGCACCACGGGCATAGCCACGCTGGGCACAGCGATGAGGATCTGTACCACGGGCATAGCCACGCTGGGCACAGCCACGAGGATCTGTACCACGGGCATAGCCACAACGATCTGCACCATGGGCACAGCCATGCTCACCACAGCCACTCACATGAGGACTTCCACAGCCATGGGCATTCACATGAGGACTTCCACGGCCATGGGCATTCACATGAGGACTTCCACGGCCCCAGCCAGGCCGACTTTAGCCACCAGCCCGAGGAGGTCCGTGTTCCGCACTCGGCTGAGGGATCCCCTAGCCACCAGCAGTTGCCTGGGAAGGAGAGGCAGGACTTGGTCAAGCTATGGACAAACGTGAGTTCCCGTGTCGAACTTGGAGGTGCTGCCTTGCACGTGCTTGCACCGGCATAATCCCCTGACAGTCTCTCTCCTCCCCACAACCTCTGCAGGCCATCGGAGCCACCTTGCTGATCAGCGCCGCCCCCTACTTCATCCTCTTCCTCATCCCCGTGGAGTCAAACACTTCCCAGCACCAGGCCCTGCTCAGACTGCTGCTCAGCTTTGCCTCGGGGGGACTCCTGGGGGATGCCTTCCTGCACCTCATCCCCCACGCGCTGGGTGAGCAGCACACCGATGGAATGGGACACGGGGCCTCTCCCCTCGCAGGGTCCCAGCTTCAATCTGGCCTGGGGCAGGGGGACTGGCTGGCTCGGGGGCGGGGCATGGGATACGGGGCCTTCCTCTCTGGGAGGGGCCTGGGGTGCGGCAGATCTGGCTCAGGGGGCAGGGAATGGACCCTGGAGCCTCTTCCCTCTCGGGTGTCTGGTCACTCATCTCTGCCCCTTTCCCTCCCCAGTGCCCCATTCCCACCACGCGGAGGGCGGCCATGCCCATTCTCACTCCCCCACGGTGTCGGCTGGCCATGGTCACTCCCACCAAGGTGAGGCCGGGGAACGTGGGGGCAGTGGGTGAGGGAGGGAAGGCCGGAGAGACCGGGGAAAGGGGGCTCTGGTTGGCGGTTTGTGTGGGGCAGCGTGAAGGGGGGCCCAGAAGGGCTAGGGGTTCTACGGAGAGCTGGTTTGGCTCGTGTCTGTGGCTGGGACAGGGGATGGGAGTAATGGGTATAGGGGAGGTGTAGTGGGGGGCAGGTTAGTGGGTTGGCACTCTTCCCCCGCCCCCCACCAGGGCAGCATCGCTGGCAAGTGACGGCGGTGGGGGCTCTGGTCCTGGGAGGGGCCTGTACCGTGGTGGGGGGAAGGGGGCTGGCAGTCTCTTTCCTAGCCTGCCCCACATCATCTCTGCCCCCCAGGGCAGGATCACCAGCGGATGATGGCTGTGGGGCTCTGGGTGCTGGCTGGCATCGTAGCCTTCCTGGTGGTGGAGAAGTTTGTGAGACACGTGAAAGGGGGACATGGCCACGGGCACAGCCACGGCGGGCACAGCCATGGTACGTACCACGCGGACACCCCCCCTCGCGTCCCAACCCCCACCCCACACCCCCCCAGAACCCCTGCCCACGGAGAGAGCCACGGTACGTACCACGCGGACACCCCCCCTCGCGTCCCAACCCCCACCACCTCCCCCAGATCCCCTGCCCATGGGCAGAGCCATGGTATGTACCACGCGGACACCCCCCCTCGCGTCCCAACCCCCACCACCTCCCCCAGATCCCCTGCCCATGGGCAGAGCCACGGTACGTACCACGCGGACACCCCCCCTCGCGTCCCAACCCCCACCACCACCTCTCCCAGATCCCCTGCCCATGGGCACAGCCACGGTACGTACCACGCGGACACCCCCCCTCGCGTCCCAACCCCCACCACCTCCCCCAGATCCCCTGCCCATGGGCACAGCCACGGCAGGCACAGCCACGGTATGTACCACACAAACACGCCCCCTTGCGTCCCAACCCCCACCACCACTTCCCCCAGATCCCCTGCCCACGGGCAGAGCCATGGTATGTACCACGCGGACACCCCCCCCTCATGTCCCAACCCCCACCCCCACCCCCAGATCCCCTGCCCATGGGCACAGCCACGGTACATACCACACGGACACCCCCCCCTCGTGTCCCAACCCCCACCACCACCTCTCCCAGATCCCCTGCCCACGGGCAGAGCCATGGTATGTACCACGTGGACACCCCCCCCTCGTGTCCCAACCCCCACCACCACCCCCAGATCCCCTGCCCATGGGCAGAGCCACGGTACGTACCACACGGACACCCCCCCCTCGTGTCCCAACCCCCACCACCACCTCTCCCAGATCCCCTGCCCATGGGCACAGCCACGGTACGTACCACATGGACACTCTACCCTCACGTCCCAACCCCCACCACCACCTCCCCCAGATCCCCTGCCCACGGGCAGAGCCATGGTATGTACCACGCGGACACCCGCCCCTCGTGTCCCAACCCCCACCACCACCTCTCCCAGATCCCCTGCCCACGGGCAGAGCCACGGTGCGTACCACATGGACACCCCCCCCTCGTGTCCCAACCCCCACCACCACTTCTCCCAGATCCCCTGCCCACGGGCAGAGCCATGGTATGTACCACGTGGACACCCCCCCCTCGTGTCCCAACCCCCACCACCACCCCCAGATCCCCTGCCCATGGGCAGAGCCACGGTACGTACCACACGGACACCCCCCCCTCGTGTCCCAACCCCCACCACCACCTCTCCCAGATCCCCTGCCCATGGGCACAGCCACGGTACGTACCACATGGACACTCTACCCTCACGTCCCAACCCCCACCACCACCTCCCCCAGATCCCCTGCCCACGGGCAGAGCCATGGTATGTACCACGCGGACACCCCCCCTCATGTCCCAACCCCCACCACCACCTCCCCCAGATCCCCTGCCCACGGGCAGAGCCATGGTATGTACCACGCGGACACCCGCCCCTCGTGTCCCAACCCCCACCACCACCTCTCCCAGATCCCCTGCCCACGGGCAGAGCCACGGTGCGTACCACATGGACACCCCCCCCTCGTGTCCCAACCCCCACCACCACTTCTCCCAGATCCCCTGCCCACGGGCAGAGCCATGGTATGTACCACGTGGACACCCCCCCTCGTGTCCCAACCCCCACCACCACCCCCAGATCCCCTGCCCATGGGCAGAGCCACGGTACGTACCACACGGACACCCCCCCCTCGTGTCCCAACCCCCACCACCACCTCTCCCAGATCCCCTGCCCATGGGCACAGCCACGGTACGTACCACATGGACACTCTACCCTCACGTCCCAACCCCCACCACCACCTCCCCCAGATCCCCTGCCCACGGGCAGAGCCATGGTATGTACCACGCGGACACCCGCCCCTCGTGTCCCAACCCCCACCACCACCTCTCCCAGATCCCCTGCCCACGGGCAGAGCCACGGTGCGTACCACATGGACACCCCCCCCTCGTGTCCCAATCCCCACCACCACTTCTCCCAGATCCCCTGCCCACGGGCAGAGCCATGGTATGTACCACGTGGACACCCCCCCCTCGTGTCCCAACCCCCACCACCACCCCCAGATCCCCTGCCCATGGGCAGAGCCACGGTACGTACCACACGGACACCCCCCCTCGTGTCCCAACCCCCACCACCACCTCTCCCAGATCCCCTGCCCATGGGCACAGCCACAGTACGTACCACACGGACACCCCCCCTCGCGTCCCAACCCCCACCACCTCCCCCAGATCCCCTGCCCATGGGTACAGCCACGGCAGGCACAGCCACGGTATGTACCACACAAACACGCCCCCTCGCGTCCCAACCCCCACCACCACCTCCCCCAGATCCCCTGCCCACGGGCAGAGCCATGGTATGTACCACGCGGACACCCCCCCCCATGTCCCAACCCCCACCACCACCTCCCCCAGATCCCCTGCCCATGGGCACAGCCACGGTACGTACCACACGGACACCCCCCCCTCGTGTCCCAACCCCCACCACCACCTCTCCCAGATCCCCTGCCCACGGGCAGAGCCATGGTATGTACCACGTGGACACCCCCCCCTCGTGTCCCAACCCCCACCACCACCCCCAGATCCCCTGCCCATGGGCAGAGCCACGGTACGTACCACACGGACACCCCCCCTCGTGTCCCAACCCCCACCACCACCTCTCCCAGATCCCCTGCCCATGGGCACAGCCACGGTACGTACCACACGGACACCCCCCTCGCGTCCCAACCCCCACCACCACCTCCCCCAGATCCCCTGCCCATGGGTACAGCCACGGCAGGCACAGCCACGGTATGTACCACACAAACACGCCCCCTCGCGTCCCAACCCCCACCACCACCTCCCCCAGATCCCCTGCCCACGGGCAGAGCCATGGTATGTACCACGCGGACACCCCCCCCTCATGTCCCAACCCCCACCACCACCTCTCCCAGATCCCCTGCCCATGGGCACAGCCACGGTACGTACCACACGGACACCCCCCCTCGCGTCCCAACCCCCACCACCACCTCCCCCAGATCCCCTGCCCATGGGTACAGCCACGGCAGGCACAGCCACGGTATGTACCACACAAACACGCCCCCTCGCGTCCCAACCCCCACCACCACCTCCCCCAGATCCCCTGCCCACGGGCAGAGCCATGGTATGTACCACGCGGACACCCCCCCCTCATGTCCCAACCCCCACCACCACCTCCCCCAGATCCCCTGCCCATGGGCACAGCCACGGTACATACCACACGGACACCCCCCCTCGTGTCCCAACCCCCACCACCACCTCTCCCAGATCCCCTGCCCACGGGCAGAGCCATGGTATGTACCACGTGGACACCCCCCCCTCGTGTCCCAACCCCCACCACCACCCCCAGATCCCCTGCCCATGGGCAGAGCCACGGTACGTACCACACGGACACCCCCCCCTCGTGTCCCAACCCCCACCACCACCTCTCCCAGATCCCCTGCCCATGGGCACAGCCACGGTACGTACCACATGGACACTCTACCCTCACGTCCCAACCCCCACCACCACCTCCCCCAGATCCCCTGCCCACGGGCAGAGCCATGGTATGTACCACGCGGACACCCCCCCCTCATGTCCCAACCCCCACCACCACCTCCCCCAGATCCCCTGCCCACGGGCAGAGCCATGGTATGTACCACGCGGACACCCGCCCCTCGTGTCCCAACCCCCACCACCACCTCTCCCAGATCCCCTGCCCACGGGCAGAGCCACGGTGCGTACCACATGGACACCCCCCCCTCGTGTCCCAACCCCCACCACCACTTCTCCCAGATCCCCTGCCCACGGGCAGAGCCATGGTATGTACCACGTGGACACCCCCCCCTCGTGTCCCAACCCCCACCACCACCCCCAGATCCCCTGCCCATGGGCAGAGCCACGGTACGTACCACACGGACACCCCCCCCTCGTGTCCCAACCCCCACCACCACCTCTCCCAGATCCCCTGCCCATGGGCACAGCCACAGTACGTACCACACGGACACCCCCCCCTCGTGTCCCAACCCCCACCACCACCTCCCCCAGATCCCCTGCCCATGGGCAGAGCCACGGTACGTACCACGCGGACACCCCCCCCCCATGTCCCAACCCCCACCACCACCTCCCCCAGATCCCCTGCCCACGGGCAGAGCCACGGTACGTACCACACGGACACCCCCCCCTCGTGTCCCAACCCCCACCACCACCTCCCCCAGATCCCCTGCCCATGGGCAGAGCCACGGTACGTACCACACGGACACCCCCCCCTCGTGTCCCAACCCCCACCACCACTTCTCCCAGATCCCCTGCCCACGGGCAGAGCCATGGTATGTACCACGCGGACACCCCCCCCCATGTCCCAACCCCCACCACCACCTCCCCCAGATCCCCTGCCCATGGGCACAGCCACGGTACGTACCACACGGACACCCCCCCCTCGTGTCCCAACCCCCACCACCACCTCTCCCAGATCCCCTGCCCATGGGCACAGCCACGGTACGTACCACACGGACACTCTACCCTCGTGTCCCAACCCCCACCACCACCTCTCCCAGATCCCCTGCCCATGGGCACAGCCACAGTACGTACCACACGGACACCCCCCCCTCGTGTCCCAACCCCCACCACCACCTCCCCCAGATCCCCTGCCCATGGGCAGAGCCACGGTACGTACCACACGGACACCCCCCCCTCGTGTCCCAACCCCCACCACCACCTCCCCCAGATCCCCTGCCCATGGGCACAGCCACGGTACGTACCACATGGACACTCTACCCTCACGTCCCAACCCCCACCACCACCTCCCCCAGATCCCCTGCCCATGGGCACAGCCACGGTACGTACCACATGGACACTCTACCCTCACGTCCCAACCCCCACCACCTCTCCCAGATCCCCTGCCCACGGGCAGAGCCATGGTATGTACCACATGGACACCCCCCCCCTCGTGTCCCAACCCCCACCACCACCCCCAGATCCCCTGCCCACGGGCAGAGCCATGGTATGTACCACATGGACACCCCCCCCCTCGTGTCCCAACCCCCACCACCACCCCCAGATCCCCTGCCCACGGGCAGAGCCACAGTACGTACCACATGGACACCCCCCCCCTCGTGTCCCAACCCCCACCACCACCACCTCTCCCAGATCCCCTGCCCACGGGCAGAGCCATGGTATGTACCACATGGACACCCCCCCCCTCGTGTCCCAACCCCCACCACCACCACCTCTCCCAGATCCCCTGCCCACGGGCAGAGCCACGGTGCCACAGCCATGGTAGGTACCAGCTGGAACATGCTCCCCCATCTCCAACTCCCCCAGCTTGTGCCCGGTGTTAGAATCCCAGGTCCGGTTCTGGAGCCCCCAACTCCAGCGGGCTGGGGATACGTGGGGGAGGGGTCAGAGAAGAGGCTGGAGAAGAGGTGAAAGGGCTGGAAAACCAGGAATCCAGGAGCTCCGTCTGTTTCGCTGAACCAGGCAAAGGGGTGAGGGTGATCCCCGTCTCCGTGGGGAACGGACATTTCCTGCCTGGCTCCCCAGTCTAGCCCAGGAAGGTCGAACGCCGTCCACCGGCTGGGAGTTTTGAACGGAGGGGAATGAACCAGTGGAAACGTTTCCCAAGGTCCACCCCGGCCGTATTTAACTCACGGTTGCCTGGTTTTCTCCGAGACCTGCTCTGGGGATTATCGTGGGGCAGGTCTCTGCCCTGTGCTGCACAGGGAGTTAGACTGGTCCCTTCCGGCCTCGGAATCCATGGATTGGAGTGCGGCGGGGTGGGAGGGGTCCATACAAGGGCCCTGATGTTGACTCTAGGGATCAGTGGGAGGGGTGCTGGGGGGTCCTGGACCCACACAGTTGCAAGAGTCCCCCTCCTCTCCCTGCACTGTCCCTGGGCAGGATCCTGGGGCAGGGACTAGAGCAGTCAGCCCTGACCCCCCCACCTACCCTCCGGCCCACCTGCAGCTCCCAAGGCAAAGAGCAGCTCTGGCGAGGAGGACAACGGGCCCCAGGAGAGGAAGGCCGGCAAGGTGCGTGCCCCTGACAAGGCAGCCCCCAAGAAGAGGGACCAGGAGTCAGAGGAGCGGACTCAGGAGTCTGGTAAGTTGTCGGGGGGAGAGGGGGTTGCAGGGAGGCAGCTGGGTGCGTGGGGGGCACCATGGCACAGAGAGCATCGGGGAAGGATGGGGGGGTGCAGGGGAGAGGATCTGAGGGGGCTGTGATCAGGTTGGGGGGGGTTTCAACTCTTGTCTCCCTCCCCCCAGCAATGAAGGTCTCGGGGTACCTGAACCTGGCGGCCGACCTGACGCACAACTTCACAGACGGGCTGGCGATCGGGGCGTCGTTCCTGGCGGGGGCCGGGGTGGGGGCCGTCACCACCCTCACCGTGCTGCTGCATGAGGTGCCCCACGAGGTGGGCGACTTCGCCATTCTCGTCCAGTCGGGCTGCAGCAAGCAGAAGGTACAGCCCCCGCCCCGGGACCCCTGCTGACCCCGCCCCCTTGCTAACTCCGCCCTGGGACCCCTGCTGACCCCACCCCTTTGCTAACTCCGCCCCGGGACCCCTGCTGACCCCGCCCCCTTGCTATCTTCGCCCTGGGACCCCTGCTGACCCCGCCCCCTTGCTAACTCCACCCCGGGACCCCTGCTGCTTCCTGACCCTGCCCCGGGACCCCCACTGCTGCCTGCCCCCACCCCTGGACCCCTACTGACCCCGCCCCCTTGCTAACTCCGCCCCGGGACCCCCGCAGCTCCCTGCCCCTGCTGACCGCGCCCCCTTGTTCACTCTGCCCCGGGACCCCCGCTGCTGCCTGCCCCTGCCACTATATTCCCCTACTCACCCCTGCCCCGGGACTCCTGCTAAGGCCTAACCCCGCCCCCCTGTATTCTCCTATTGACCCTGCCCCAAACCCCCACTTGTCCCCCATTCCCACCAAACCCCATAGCACTCCACTGACACACACCCCCATGGTCCCTGGCCCCACCTATATCCCCAGAGCACACCCTGTCACTCCCTACTGCGCCATCCCCCCACATCTATCCTCTGGTCCCTCACCTCCCTGGACCTCTCGGCTTCTCTCTTCTCTCCCCCGCCACACACAGTGAGGTTGTTACAGCTGGGGGCCCTGGAAAGCAGGGCCTGTCCCCACAGTCTGTGACACCCCCTCCCCCCTATGCACACAGTGACATGGCAGCTGGGGGCCCTGGAAAGCAGGGCCTGTCCCCATAGTCTGTGACTCTCTTCCCTCCCCCTCCAACCCCAGGCTCTCCCCCCTCCCCCCCCATGCACACAGTGACGTGGCAGCTGGGGGCCCTGGAAAGCAGGGCCTGTCCCCACAGTCTGTGACTCTCTTCCCTCCCCCCCAACCCCAGGCTCTCCTCCCCCCCCCCCCCCCCGCTCCCCCCATGCACACAGTGATGTGGCAGCTGGGGGCCCTGGAAAGCAGGGCCTGTCCCCACAGTCTGTGACTCTCTTCCCTCCCCCTCCAACCCCAGGCTCTCCCCCCTCCCCCCCCATGCACACAGTGACGTGGTAGCTGGGGGCCCTGGAAAGCAGGGCCTGTCCCCACAGTCTGTGACTCTCTTCCCTCCCCCCCAACCCCAGGCTCTCCCCCCCCTCCCCGCCCATGCACACAGTGACATGGTAGCTGGGGGCCCTGGAAAGCAGGGCCTGTCCCCACAGTCTGTGACTCTCTTCCCTCCCCCCCAACCCCAGGCTCTCCCCCCCCTCCCCGCCCATGCACACAGTGATGTGGCAGCTGGGGGCCCTGGAAAGCAGGGCCTGTCCCCACAGTCTGTGACTCTCTTCCCCCCCCCAGGCGATGAAGCTGCAGCTGCTGACGGCGCTGGGCGCCCTGGCGGGCACAGCCTGCTCGCTGCTGGCTGAGGGCATCGGGGAGGCAGCCACGGCCTGGATCTTGCCCTTCACTGCGGGCGGGTTCATCTACGTGGGCACCGTGTCGGTGATCCCGGAGCTGCTGCGGGACGCGGCCCCCCTACAGTCCCTGCTGGAGGTGCTGGGGCTCGTCCTCGGCGTCGCCATGATGGTGCTCATCGCGCAGTACGAATAGCGGCCCCAGCGGGTGGGCCTGGGGGGCGGGGGCGCGTGGACCCAGGCGTCCGGAATGGGACTCCATGTGGACTCCAGGGGCAGGGGGTGTGGTGGACCCTGGCATCCGGGACACGGGGGAGGGGAGCGGAGGCCAGCTCTGCGTGGACCCAGGTGTCCAGGATGGGGGATGCTATGTGGACTGTGGGGGACAAGCCACATGAATCCTGGTGACCAGGGTGGGGGGACGTGGCCCCCCCATCCCAGATGCCTGGGTCCACACAGAGCTTCCCCCGGGGCAGGGGTGTGAGCCCTGGGGGGCAGGGAGGATGCAGTGCGTGCTGTGGGGAGAGGGTGGCACGGACACTGGTGTCCAGGTGCCGACATGCACGCTGGGATTGGGTGGTGACGTGGACCCCAGCAGTGGGGCTGGCGCAGTGCAGGCTCCGGGGCTGGGCTGGACCTTGGGGCGGGCACCCGGTGGGGGGAATCTCATGGGCCCCTGCATCCGAGGGCATTATCTGACTTCCAGCTGAACAGGGGGGTTCGAACCCAGGTCGGGGGAGATAATGTGATGCTGCTTGATTTGTTTTCTGGAAGGGTCCAAAACCAAGTCCCTCCCCGGCCCTGTGTGTCCCCTAGGGGTGAGATGGGGGACAGCAGAGCCGCCCCTTCCTTTGGAAGGGGGAGTTTATGGAAGTGAAACCTCTGGGCCACATCATGGGTTGGTTGGGAGAAGATGGAGAGAAGAGCCCCTGTCCTCTGGACCATGTGGGGGGCTACATGGGGGCTTACCCAGAATCCTCTGCTTCCTGGACCAGGTTTTATTGGGGCAGATTACCCAGAATTCTCCCCCACAACCCACCCTGTGTGACCCCCAAACCAGAGCAGCTATCGAGGCTAGTTCCATATGGGGGGGCTGCCCTGACTCCCCCACCACACTGGGGACCAAAGGGGCGCGGAGCGAGGCTAATCAAGACACTGCAAGGGGACAGTTCTCCGATGGAGGTTATTTTGGAGGGGACTGGGGGTGATTCTGGGGTGCAGGGGCTTTGCTGATGGAGGGGACAAGCAGACCCAGTCATCTGGGGCTGCTGGGGGAGGGGGGGATTGGCATGTCGACCCAGGCATGTGAACCTGGACGAATTAGGACGAACTGTGGGATCAGGGAGTGCCATGCGGACCCAGGTGTCCGGGGCTGGAGGGTGGATCACAAGCACCCGGTGTCCTGGGGAAGGGGCTGTTAATTGGGGGTGACTTTGGAGCCTGGTAGTTGCTCCCCAGAAGGGGCGGCAAAGGTTTTATAAGGGGAGGGGGGGTGTATATTTTTGTATATGATTTTGCTTTTGTATGGGTTGTTTGGGGGCGGGGCGGGGCCTTGCTGGACTATTTTGCGGGTGATTGTAGCGAAAATTGTGTCCTGAATTAACGAATTAAACACTGATGAGACGCTGGTGGGGTGAAGTCTGTATGTACTGGAGGCAGGGGGCGGCGGTACCCCATGGACAGCAGGGGGCCCGGAGTGACACACACACACACACACACACACACCCCGCCTGCTGCATCAGGATCTGGCCCTGGCTCCCAACCCCCGAGCAGGGAGGGAACCCAGGAGTCCTGCCCCTTCCCCTCCCACTTCGTCTGGGCCGGGAGGACTCCGACCATAGAGTTCCCGCCTAGCGCTGCCGGCCCTGGGGCCTGTCCCCGCTCTATGATCCCCGCCCACTGTCATGGCGGCCCCGCTGCGGCTCCGCTCCACGCTGGCCCTGGTGACAGGTGCCCCCAGCAGGGGGCGCTCGGGGGCGGGGCCTGCCCCCCCCCCCGGCTGCACGAGGGGGGCTGAGGCGGGGGGCAGGGGCACCCCTCCCCCATCCAGCATTTCCTGGGGGTCCCCGGGGCTGGGGGCAGTTGGGGGATTTTGAGGCCTCCCTGAGGCTGGGGAAGGTTCATGGGGGGCTCGGGGGGGGGGCTCATGGGGGTCCCTGAGGCTGGGGGGTTCTGGGTCCCCCCCGTCTCTGACCCGGGTTCCCCCCACGGCAGGCGGGGGCAGGGGGATTGGTACAGGTATCTCCTGGCGGGTGTTTCTGGGGGTCCCTAGAGGGGTTCTGGGTCCCCCGCCCCCGTCTCTGACCCGGGTTCCCCCCACGGCAGGCGGAGGCAGGGGGATTGGTACAGGTATCTGCTGGGGGGGTTTTCTGGGGGTCCCTAGAGGGGTTCTGGGTCCCCCCTGTCTCTGACCCGGGTTCCCCCCACGGCAGGCGGGGGCAGGGGGATGGGTACAGGTATCTGCTGGGGGGTGTTTCTGGGGGTCCCTAGAGGGGTTCTAGGTCCCCCCCCGTCTCTGACCCCAGTTCCCCCCACGGCAGGGGGATTGGTATAGGTATCTGCTGGGGGGGTTTTCTGGGGGTTCCTAGAGGGGTTGTGGGTCCCCCCCGTCTCTGACCCGGGTTCCCCCCACGGCAGGCGGGGGCAGCGGGATTGGCCGAGCTGTCTGTGCCCGGCTGGCTGAGGAGGGGGCACTGGTGGCCGTGGCTGACCAGAATGAAGCGGGGGCTGCGGAGACCCTGCGGGGGCTGCCACGGGGGGAGCCCGGCCAGGAGCACGAGGCGTTCAGGGTGGACGTCAGCTCCGCCCAGAGCGTGGGGGAGCTCATGGCTCGGATCCAGGTAACGGGGCTGGAGAGAACCCAGGCATCCGGGCTCCCCGCACTGTAACCAATAGATTCCTCTCCCCTCCCAGAGAACCCAGGAGTCCTGGCTCCCACCCCACCACTCTAACCACTAGGCCCCACTGGTCTCCAAGAGAACCCAGGTGTCCTGACACCCCCTTCACTCACACACACACAAGGCCCCACTGCCCTCCCTGAGAACCCAGGTGTCCTGACACACCCCTCACTCTCACACATGCGCGCACACACACACTAGGCCCCACTGCCCTCCAAGAGAACCCACGCCCCCTGATCACTTCTCCCCCCACCTCTAAGCACAAGCCCCCACTGGCCTCCAGGAGAACCCAGGCCCCCTGACCCCCTGCTGTCCCCAGGCCCGGTTCTCTGCCCCGCCCCGGGTCTGCGTGAGCTGCGCCGGGATCACCATGGATGAGTTCCTGCTCAAGCAGACGGAGGCGGCGTTCGACAAGGTGCTCCAAGTCAACCTCAAGGTACAGAGGTCTCCGGATGGGGGAAGGGCAGGGCCCCCCCAGCTGGGACCCCCCCAGCCTAACTTGGCCCCCTCTCCCCAGGGAACCTTCCTGGTCACCCAGGCTGTGGCGCGGAGGCTGGTGGAGAGCGGAGCCCCAGGGGGGTCCATCATCAACATTGGCAGCATCGCGGGCAAGGTGAGAGCTGCGAGCTTCCTCGGGGCGGTGTCCTGGGGGGATAGTGGGTGCTGTGATCTTCCTCAGGGCAGTGTCATAGGGGGATAATAGAGGCTGTCAGCTTCCCTGGAGCAGTGCCGTGGGGGCTGTGAGCTTCCCTGGAGCAGTGCCCTGTACTCACACATCCCTCTCCCTGACAGGTGGGGAGCCTGGGGCAAGTGAGCTATGCAGCGTCCAAGGCCGGCGTGGAGGGGCTGACCAAGACTGCTGCCAAAGAGCTGGCCAGGTGGGGCTGGGCACTCCAAATGGGCAGGGGGGCAGCTGGGGGGGGACTGCAGGGCAGGGGGGCAGGCTGGGGGGGAGGGCAGAGCGGGGGCAGGCTTGGGGGAGGACTGCAGGGCAAGGGGGCAGGCTGAGGGGAGGGGGGCAGGCTGCGGGGTAGGCTGGGAAGACTGTGGGTACAGGCTGGGGGGTGCAGCTGGGGGGCAGGGCAAGGAGGCCTGGGAAAAGTAGGGCAAATCGTGGGCAGGGTGGCAGGCTGTGGGGCAGGGGGATGGTGTGGGGGGCTATGCTGGGAAGATGGGGGGCTGGGGTGGCGGTTTGGAGGGCATAGTGGGGGCAGCTGGCTGTTGGGGGGGAAGCAGGCCGGGGGAGCTGTGGTGACCAGGTGGGGGTCTCCCATGGTCCCCCCCGCAGGTTCGGGATCCGCTGTAACGTGGTGCTTCCCGGGTTCATCGTCACCCCCATGACGGACAAGGTGCCTCCCAAAGTGCTGCAGAAGGTAACACCGGAGGGGCTGGGCCCCATAACTCCCCTGCCCCCTCCCTTCAGAGAACCTGCCCTGTATCACCTTGAGCCCCACAGCCCCCTCTGCCTCGTATCCACCTCCCCGAGTCTCACAACCCCCCTCTGCCCCACAACCCCCTCTGCCCCATATCCCCCCGCTCCACAACCCCCTCTGTCTCGTATCTGCCTCCCCCTGAGCCTCACAACCCCCTCTGCCCCATATTCCCCTCAGCCCCATAGTCCCCCTCTGCCCCATTATCCACATGCCCAGCCCACTTTTCCCTCTGAAGAACCTGCCCCATATTCCACCATCACCCTGCCCCCCACAACTCTCTCTGTCTCGTACCTCCCCCAGTGCCCTCCTCCCCTCTGCACCCCTTATTCCTGCCCAGTACCCCCCATTGTTCCACAACCTAGGGGATGGGGAATATTGGGGCTGAGCTTCCTCGGTGTGGTGCAATGGGGGGGTAGGGGGGCACTATCTCCCCTGAGGCACCCAGCCCATAGCCCCCTATTACCCCTTCCCCTGCAACCCCTCCTTCCCCCGCAGATCTGTGCCCTCGCCCCTGTTCCCCCCTTTCCCCCAGGGTGCAGGGCCCTCCATGCTCACCAGCCATCTCTGACCCCTCCCCTCCCGCTGCTCAGTTTGCAGGGATGGTGCCGTTGGGACGACTCGGGGACCCCAAAGGTGAGACTCCCTGACTCAGGGTGCCCTGTGCAGGGTGGGGCTGGATCTGCCGGGCGTGGGGAGGAGGGGTGTGGAGCACAGTTCTGGGGGGTGCATGTATAGATTGGGGTCCTGGGGGGGTTGGGGCTGTGCACACTGATTTGGGGTGTTGCACGGAAGGCTCCCCAGGAGGGGAGGGGCTGTGGCCCCCACACATGCGGCTGTTACCGACACACACCCCCTTCCTCCCCCAGAGGTTGCTGACGTCTGCGTCTTCCTGGCCTCAGACGAGAGTCGCTACATAACAGGGGCCAGTGTGGAGGTGACAGGTATGAGGCACGGAGGGGGGGCATGCTAGGAGCCAGGACTCCTGGGTTCTATCCCAGCTCTGGGAGGGGAGCGGGGGTTAGTGGGTTAGAGCAGGGGGGCCTGAGAGCCAGGACTCCTGGGTTCTCTCCAGGCTCTGAGAGGGGAGTGGAGACTAGTGGGTTAGAGCAGGGGGCTGGGAGCCAGGACTCCTGGGTTCTCTCCAGGCCCTGGGAGGGGAGTGGAGACTAGTGGGTTAGAGCAGGGGGCTGGGAGCCAGGACTCCTGGGTTCTATCCCGGCTTAGGGAGGGGAGTGGGGGCTAGTGAGGTAGAGACCAGCCAGGAGGGAGGGGAGGAAGGGGTGAGAGACAGAGATGAGGGGAGGGGCAGGGATATGGGGTGCTTGGGAGTAGGGGCAGGGGGAAAGTGGGAGGAACAGAGAGATGAGGGAGTTGGGGGAGACAGCTGGGGGCTCCCTCCTCCATCGGGGGCTCCCTCATTCTCTCTCTGTTGCAGGGGGTCTCTTTCTCTGATGGCTCTGCCCCCAGCCTCTGGACACACGCCCACCGCTGGGGGAAGCAGCGATTGCCAAGTGCCTCCGTGAGCTGCCCCCCCGGGAAGCCCCCAGCCCTGCAGGATCTGGGGAGCAGGGCTGAGTTTGCGGGGTCCGGGGGGCCCATTATAAAATAAAACACTGATTGTACCAGGCTGATTCCGTCTCCCATTGTTTTCTTCCCTGATGCTCCCGGACTCCTGGGTTCTATCCCCAGCTCTGCGAAAGGAAGCGGGTCTAGAGCAGGGAGGGAGCGCTGGGAGCCCGGACTCCTGGGTTCAGCCCCTGGCTCTATGCACTCCGTTCCTCTCTTTGTGCCTCAGTTTCTCCTCTGTAACCCAGCGACAAATCCCTGGAGGAGGCTGCGTGTGGGGCTGCATTAATGAGTGTTTGCAGCCGCGGGGGGTGGGGGGACCCTGGGGAAAAGGGGAGGGACTGGGACAGGTGGGGGGCAGGGATTCGGGGGTATAAGAGCTGAGGGGAGGGGAGGAGTGGGGATATTGGGGAGGGGGATGCGGGATTAGAGGACTGTGGGGAGGTGGAGGCAGGGAGTGGGGGGCTGTGGGGAGGGGGGAGGAGGTTTGGGGGAAGAGGGGATTAGGGAGCTGTGGGGAAGGTGTGGGGAGGAGGGGCCGAGGGATTAGGGGGCTGGCTGTGGGGAGGGGAGGGGGCTCTATCCGTCCCACACGCTTCCCTCCTGTTTGAAGCCGCCGCCCCCTTGTCCCGGCGGGGCGGGCGGTGGAGGGGGGGTCGCTGGGGGGAGATGCCTCCCATTCACAGCCCCATCTCTCAGGGCAACGGCCGGGGGCGGGGGAGCCGCGCACAAAGGGGGCAGAGGGGAGGGAGGGACCCTCGTGTGTCAGAGCCAGGATGGGGGGACCCTTTGGGGGGGGTCTGAGCCCTTCTCCTTTCTCCCTCTGTCTGAGCCCGAATCTGAGGGGCTGAGCCCCTCGCCCTGCCCCCCTAAGTGAGCTGAGAGCTGGGGGGTCTTTGCCCCTTTGGGGGCGGGGTCTGAGCCCCTCACCCTGCCCCAAGAGCTGGGATGTGGGGGTCTGAGCCCCTCGCCCTGCTCCCCAAGTGTGCTGGGATCTGGGGGTCTCTGCCCCTCTGGGGTGGTCTGAGCCCCTTGCCCTGCCCCCCAAGTGTGCTGGGATCTGGGGGTCTCTGCCCCTCTGGGGGGATCTGAGCCCCTTGCCCTGCCCCCCAAGTCTGCTGGGATCTGGGGGTCTGAGCCCCTTGCCCTGCCCCCCAAGTGTGCTGGGATCCGGGGGTCTCTGCCCCTCTGGGGAGGTCTGAGCCCCTTGCCCTGCCCCCCAAGTGTGCTGGGATCGGGGGGTCTCTGCCCCTCTGGGGGGGTCTGAACCCCTTGCCCTGCCCCCCAAGTGTGCTGGGATCTGGGGGTTTCTGCCCCTCTGGGGGGGGTCTGAACCCCTTGCCCTGCCCCCCAAGTGTGCTGGGATCTGGGGGTCTGAGCTCCTTGCCCTGCCCCCCAAGTGTGCTGGGATCTGGGGGTCTGAGCTCCTTGCCCTGCCCCCCAAGTGTGCTGGGATCTGGGGGTCTGAGCTCCTTGCCCTGCCCCCCAAGTGTGCTGGGATCTGGGGGTCTCTGCCCCTCTGGGGTGGTCTGAGCCCCCTCCCCGCCGCCCTGGGTGGCTGCCCGGCCGGGGGCGGTGGGGGACACACACCGCGCCCCATTGGGGAGGGGGCGGACCCATCCCCATTCAGGCAGCTTCCCCCGAGCCTATTCAGCCGGCCGGAGGGTCCCCCGCCCCCTCCCCCTCCCGCCTATTGTGGCCCAGCTGCCCGGCCCCTCGCGGGGGGGGAGGGGGGTTGCGGAGGGGGGGGGGGGGTCCGGCCGGAGCCTGTCCCAGCTCACACACCCGGGACGGAGCCGGCGCACAGAGCCCAGGACTGGGGTTTGGGGTGGGGTGGGGGGATCCGTCCGCCCCCCATGGGGAATGGGGGGAGGGAGAGATGGGGGGCAGCACCCCCTCTGAGCTGCTGTGGGGAGGGGGGCGGAGGGAGGAAACCAGACACCCCCATCTCATTGCGGGGCGGGGGCTCGGCTGGAGCCCGCAGGGGAGAGGGAGCCGGTGGGCAGGGGCTGCGGGGTTCAGAGGGGTCAGGAATAGGGGGCGGGGGATTGGGGGCTGGAGGTCTGGGGGTGTGGGGGAAGGGGACTGGATTTGGGTCTGGGAGTGGGAATGGGTCTGCAGGGCTTTGTGGGGGGATTTGGGGGTGGTTCTCCGCAGGGGGGCAGGAATGGGGCTGTGAGCAGGCAAGTTGTGTGGGGGCTGGGACACAGGATGGGGGAGATGGGGGGGCTCAGGGTGGGGTGTAGGGATGGGGGAGCAGGATGGGGGGTAGTGAGCAGGGAAGTGGGGGAAGGAATAGGGGATTGCATTGGGAGGGATTTGAGGGGCCAGGAAGGGGAGCAGGAATTAACCCCTTTTCTCCCTCCCCATGAGGGGGAATTTAGGAAGGCGACAGGTGGAGTTTGGGGGACCCCCCCAGCACACACTGGGGGGAACTGGTGTCAAACCTCTCTCCCCGCACACGGCTGGCCTGGGACGGATGGACAGGCGGACAGCCAGGGACTTTCCCAAACCTTCCGCTTTGTGTCTGATGGGGAAACACGCCCCCCCCCCAGCTCCTGGGGGGTCGGAGTCGGGGGGCTGGGGGATGTCTGTCCGGCCGTCTCTCCCCACCTGTTTCTAGGCAGGAGTTGCTGCGGGGGCGGGGGGGGGCTGGAGGGGTTGTCACTTGTGTTAGCTCCTGTATGTTCTGAGTTGTGTCAGCGGTCGGTGGGGGGGGGGGTGCCATGTGTTAACATGTGTGTGTCGCATGTGGCAGTCAGGGGTTGGCTGGGTTAACGTGTGGGAGCCTGTGTCGCCATGTGTGTGTACCAGACAGGCTGTTGGGCGTCCCGTGTGTGTTAGCGTGTCTCTGCATGGGGATGGCTGAACATTACACGTGCCAGCACGCGTGTCCATGTGTATGGGTAGTGTGAGGGCTGGTGGGGGTCCCCGTGTGTGCTAGCGTGTGCATTAGCATGTTGGATTTCGGGTGTCCTCTGTGTTATTGGGAGGGCTGCAAGGTGTTCCGTGTGTCTCATGTGGTAGCATGTGCACAAGCCCGTGTTATTGTGTAGCAGTCCGGTCTCTGGCACGCTGAGAGCTTTGCGGTGTCTGTGTCCCTGCGTGTAGTGTGAGAGTTGTGACGTGCACTGCACGCTAGTGTGTAGGATTTACAGTGTCTCTGTGTTAGCATGTTGCTTGAGGGTATCCTGTGTGTTACCATGTCTTGATGTGTGTTAGTGTGTGTCAGGCATGTGGGATGGAGGGGTTCTGCATGTTAGCGTGTAGGCTGTAAGGTGTCTGGGGTGCTAGCATGTGACTTGCATTATCCAGAGAAATCCTCCATGGGACCTCTCAGCACTCGCTGGGGCGGGGGGGGCGGACACTGAACCCCTAAGGACCACCCTGTCTTGGGACCATCCTGAGGGACTATGCCGGGCTGGGCTGTCTCAGACACACACACCCCAGTCCATGTCCCGTGTCTGGGTGCCAGGGATCGGGGTCCACAGAGTGAGTTCCCTTCTTTCATTAATTGCCTGATCGTGTGTTTGTGTGTGTGTTAGGAGGTAACGGGTGAGTTCCTGAGGTCACACGCATGTGAATTCCTGGGATTATCCATGTGTGCTCACAAGATATTTGGGTTCATATGTGGGACCCAGGTCAGAACGGTCATTGAGTTCAGGAGGGCATGTGTCAGTCGTGTGTGTGTGTTTGTGGGCACGCACCTCCACATTTACTTCCATGTGGGATCACATGTACTGACATCACAGCTCACACCTGGGTGAAGCCACATGTAGATCACGTGTGAAGCAGATGCCATGTTTAATGGTGAGCTCATGTGTGTTTGCAAGAACACAGGAATGATGTTTATTTCTGATCAGATCACATTTATCTGTGAGTTCATGCATGTCTGCATTCGAGTTCTTGTGAAGTCACATTGACGCTTGTGCAATTCCATGTGCACTCATGCCAGACCCTGTGCTGCTTGTGAGTTTGGTGTGTTGGAGGTCATGTGGCTTGCATGGGAGCTTACAGTTGGTGCCAGACGATGTATGTGAGTTCATGTGTGTTAATTAGCCCTGTTCATATGTCTGTGAGCTCAGCTGTGTTCAGTTATATCACATGCATATGTGAACTCACGTGTTTGAAGAGCTCCTACATGTAAGAGCATGTTTGAGTTCATGTGTGTTTGTGCTTATGTATGCACATGTGTTTACATCATGGTTCATGGTTATTTTTTATTTCATGTCTGTGCCACACAAGGTCACATGTGTTTTTGGTTGTTGTTTTTGGTTCATGGATGTATCAGAGGGCATGTATGTGAGTTAACAAATGTTTGCATCGGAATTCATACATGTGTGAGTTCGTGTTACCCATGATTCCATGTGTGCTTAGACCAGATCCCATGTGTCAGTTCCTATGTTTGAGTTTACACGTATGACAGCTCACATGTATAGCTGTGAGTTAACACCTGTTTGCATAACAGCTCCTGACTGCCATGTTCAAATGGACACATGTTCATGCCAGGGATCACACGTGTGTGAGTGTGTGGGTTTATGTGCATTTGCAGCCAATCATGTATATGAGGTCACATGACCAGATTCACATGTGTTGGTTGGCCTGTTTGCACGTGTAGATTCACATGTTTAGACAATTCTATTGACAACAGAGTTCATTTTTGTATCAGACTCATTTATTGTGGGTTCATGTATGTTTGCACTGTGTGTGTGTTCACCTATATGCTTGTGTATGGTGTGTGATCTTGTGTGATTACGTGTATGATTGTATAGTGTGTCTGAATCCACGTGTTTGCATCACAGCACACCCATGTGCAAGTCTGTGGGTTTCCAGCCCAGTTCAGACGTGATACCATGCCTGTGAGTTCACACTGATCTGAACCCCAGGCCACACCTGTTCTAGCCCAAACGCTTGTTGCCGTCCTGTGTGGGCCTCGCTGCTCATGGGAGGGGAGGTGTGTGAATCGTCCCCTTCATGCTGTCACTCGCACCCCTCCCGGCACCGTGGCTACCCCCACATAGCCCCCAGCCCCCGACTCTGTCCGCGCCCCGCACTGAATGCCGGCTCCTGATTGTCCAAACGCAATTCTGCGTCTGCGCCCAAGAATTGAGTGTGGACGTCGTGAGCCGGGGTTTCCTATCGACACCTGGCGGAGACGGGGGGACGACGACCCCCACAACACCCCACACAGCCTAGGGGAATGGGGCAGGGGCCGGTACCCTCTAGGGGGCTCCGATCCGGTCCCAGGGCAGGGACTGGCTGGTTCAGGGGTCAGGGAATGGGACACGGGGCCTGTCTCCCCTAGGGGGGCGCTGGCTCTCACGACGGGGATTGTCTGGCTCAGGGGGGCGGGGAGATGGGGCCTGTCCCCTCTAGGGGGCGCTGGCTCCCACCCAGCCCCAGGGCGGGGACTGGCTGGCTCAGGGGGGTGGGGAATGGGGTAGGGGCCTGTCCCCTCTAGGGGGCGCTGGCTCCCACCCAGCCCCAGGGCGGGGACTGGCTGGTTCAGTGGGGTGGGGAATGGGAGACGGGGTCTGTCTCCTCTAGGGGGCGCCGGCTCCCACCCGGCCCCAGGGCGGGGACTGGCTGGCTCAGTGGGGTGGGGAATGGGAGACGGGGTCTGTCTCCTCTAGGGGGCGCCGGCTCCCACCCGGCCCCAGGGCGGGGACTGGCTGGCTCAGGGGGGTGGGGAATGGGGCAGGGGCCTGACCCCTCTAGGGGGCGCCGGCTCCCACCCGGCCCCAGGGCGGGGACTGGCTGGCTCAGGCGGGCAGGGCTGTTTCGGGGGTGGGAGGGCAGGGCCTGAGAGCAGAGCCGTGGGGCAGAGGGAGGGGAGGGGAGACCTGGGTTGGGGCCTGGGGCTCGGCCTCTGTCTGGTGTGAGCCCCTCCCAACTCCCCCAGCCCCGCTCCCGCCCCATCATCCTCTGGGCCCTTTCACTGGGGCACAATGGGCGGGGGGCCAGGGGAGGGGTGCAGCCTGTGTGGTCCCAGCCCCATTCAAAGGCCCAGCAGAGACACCCGGAGCAGCCACCGCTCCCCGCCCCACCAGCCCGACTCGGCTCCCCCCAGCAAGCACCGAGCCCCTGTCCCCAGGGGGGGTGAATGGGGGGGGGGGGGCAGGGCAGGAGGCTGGGGGGGAGAGAGACATGGGGTGGGAAGGGGGCACTGGCAGGCAGCCCTCCCGCCTGCTTTCACCCCATCTGCACCCTGAGCCCCCACCCCCCAGTAGGGTGACCAGACGTCCCAATTTTATACGGACAGTCCCGATATCTGGGGCTTTTTCTTACATAGGCTCCTATTACCCCCCACCCCCTGTCCCAAATTTTTCACACTTGTTATTTAGTCACCCTACCCCCCCCCAGTCTCTTTCAATTCCAACCCGGCCCCCGATACCCAGCCCTGGGCTCCCCCACCCCCCAGCGCTGCCAGTGCCCCTCACTCCCGACCGGCAGCCCCCCCAGCTCCAAGTTCTGGGGTCACCCTGATGGCGGTGTGTGTGTATGGTGGGGGTGGGGGGTGATGGCAGGTAAATCACACATGGGGGGAATAGTGTGTGGGGGGGGTCCCGCAGCTATGGGGAATAAAAATAAAAAATAAATGGAGAGATGCCAATCTCCTAGAACTGGAACGACCATCGAGTCCCGTCCCCGGCCTTCACTAGCAGGACCAAGTACTGTCCCCTGACAGATTTTTGCCCCAGATCCCTAAATGGCCCCTCAAGGATTGAACTCACAACCCTGGGTGTAGCAGGCCAATGCTCAAACCACTGAGCTATCCTCCCCCCCAATAGACTCTGGGATCTCTGTCTTGGGGGGGTCCTGGGGTCCCGGTCTGGGGGGTTACACTCTGCTGGTGTGAGGGGTCTGTGGGGGGAAGGGGAGGGACGGGGAGGGCGGTTAAACCCCTTCGGAAAGGGGTCCCGGGGGGTCTCTGTTGGGGCCAGGACCTCCCAGTGGGCAGGACTGGGGAGGGGGCGTTGGGGAAGGTCTCTGTTGGGGGGCGGGGGTCTCATTAGGGGGGCTGGGGGGGTCTCTGTCGTGGGGGTCTCTCTAGGGGAGGCGCCGGGGGTTTCATTAAGGGGGGCTGGGGGGTCTCTGTCGTGGGAGTCTCTCTGGGGGAGGGGCCGGGGGTTCATTAAGTGGGGCTGGGGGGGGTGTCTGTCGTGGGGGTGTCTCTGGGGGGGCGGGGTTTCATTAAGGGGGGCTGGGGGGGTCTGTCGTGGGGGTGTCTCGGGGGGGGGCGGGGGTTTCATTAAGGGGGGCTGGGGGGTCTGTCGTGGGGTCTCTCTGGGGAGGGGCCGGGGGTTTCATTAAGTGGGGCTGGGGGGTGTCTGTAGTGAGGGGTCTCTCTGGGGGGGGCGGGGGTTTCATTAAGGGGGGCTGGGAGGTGTCTGTCGCGGGGGTCTCTCTTGGGGAGGGGCCATAGGGGCTCTGTCTCGGGGGGCGGGGAAGGGAGATTCCCCGGGATCCCCGCCCCGTTTCGGGAGGGGGCGTGGCTGGGCGGGTGACATCACCGGCGGGTGGACGGGGGAGTGCCTGACGTCACGGTGAGGGAGGGAAGGAAGTGACGTCTCTGGCCCCGCCCCCCCGAAAGTGAAGGAGGAAAAAAAACCTTGTTTGTGTCTCGGACCCGGAGAGTCGGTGAGGGGGGGACCCTGCAGCTGTGGGGTTCTGGGGGGCTGGGAATGGGGGGACCCTGCAGCTGTGGGGGTTCTGGGGGGCTGGGAATGGGGGGACCCTGCAGCTGGGGGGCTGGGGAATGGGGGGGACCCTGCAGCTGGGGGGGTTCTGGGGGCTGGAATGGGGGGGACCCTGCAGCTGTGGGTTCTGGGGGGCTGGGAATGGGGGGACCCTGCAGCTGGGGGGCTGGGAATGAGGGGGGACCCTGCAGCTGTGGGGTTCTGGGGGGCTGGAATGGGGGGACCCTGCAGCTGGGGGGGCTGGGAATGGGGGGGACCCTGCAGCTGGGGGGGTTCTGGTGGGGCTGGGAATGGGGGGGACCCTGCAGCTGGGGGGCTGGGAATAGGGAGACCCTGCAGCTGGGGGGATTCTGGGGGGCTGGGAATGGGGGGACCCTGCAGCTGTGGGGTTCTGGGGGCTGGGAATGGGGGGGACCCTGCAGCTGTGGGTTCTGGGGGGCTGGGAATGGGGGGACCCTGCAGCTGGGGGGTTCTTGGGGGCTGGGAATGGGGGGACTCTGCAGCTGGGGGGATTCTGGGGGGGCTGGGAATGGGGGGGACCCTGCAGCTGGGGGGGCTGGGAATGGGGGGGACCCTGCAGCTGGGGGGGTTCTGGGGGACTTGGGAATGGGGGGACCCTGCAGCTGGGGGGAGGTTCTGGGGGGGGCTGGGGATGGCGGGGACCCTGCAGGCTGGGGGGAGGTTCTGGGGGGGGCTGGGAATGGGGGACCCTGCAGCTGGGGGGAGGTTCTGGGGGGGGCTGGGAATGGGGGGACCCTGCAGCTGGGGGGTTCTTGGGGGCTGGGACTGGGGGGGGGGACCCTGCAACTGGGGGGTTCTGGGGGGCTGGGACTGGGGGGGGGGACCCTGCAACTGGGGGGTTCTGGGGGCTGGGACTGGGGGGGGACCCTGCAACTGGGGGGTTCTGGGGGCTGGGACTGGGGGGGGGGACCCTGCAACTGGGGGGTCTGGGGGGCTGGGACTGGGGGGGGGACCCTGCAACTGGGGGGTTCTGGGGGGCTGGGAATGGCGGGGACCCTGCAACTGGGGGGTTCTGGGGGCTGGGAATGGCGGGGACCTCGCAGCTGGGGGGGTTCGGGGGGGCTGGGGAATGAGGGGGGACCCTGCAGCTGGTGGGGGTTCTGGGGGGGCTGGAATGGGGGAGACCCTGCAGCTGGGGGAGTTCTGGGGGGGCTGGGAATGGCGGGGACCCTGCAGCTGGGGGGTTCTTGGGGGCTGGGAATGGGGGGGACCCTGCAGCTGGGGGGTTCTGGGGGGCTGGGAATGGGGGGGACGCTGCAGCTGGGGGGGTCTGGGAATGGGGGTACCCTGCAGCTGAGAGGGTTCAGGGGGGCTGGAAATGGAGGGGACCCTGCAGCTGGGGGATCCTGGGGGGCTGGGAATGGCGGGGACCCTGCAGCTGGGGGGTTCTGGGGGGCTGGGAATGGGGGGGACGCTGCAGCTGGGGGGGTTCTGGGAATGGGGGTACCCTGCAGCTGAGAGGGTTCAGGGGGCTGGAAATGGAGGGGACCCTGCAGCTGGGGGAGCCCTGGAGAGGGGGGCTGGGAATGGGGGAAGCCCTGTGACTCAAGGAGTGGCAGTTCTGGCTCAGGGGACCCTGGGGGCTGGGATATGGGGGAAGAGTGGGGAGGCTCAAGGGGCAGCCCTTGGGGGGCTCGGTGTATTGTGGGGGGCTTTCTGGGTAGCCCCAGCTTTGGCTGCTCCCCATTAATCTGTCCCCCCCCCCCCCCCCCCAGCTCCTCTCCCCTCAGCCCCCACCGCCATGGCGACCCGCCAACGCTCAGAGCGCCAGCAAGACCTGGAGCTGAGTCTGTATGAGCTGCACCGGACCCCCCAGGTGAGACACGTGGGGGCGGGACGGGGCTGGGGGACGGGGGACGGATAAACAGGCTTGGAGGGAGGGGGTTGGATGGACCCACTGGTCTGATTTGGTGGGGAGGGGGATGAGGACACAGGGGCTGGGCTTGGGGGGACACTAGGCCGGGAGTTGGGGGGGGGGCTGGGCTGGATGGGGGGACACCAATGTGGGAGGTGGGGCTGGGGGAGACCAGGCTGGAAGTGGCTGTGGGGGCACTAGGCTGGAAGGGGGGAGGGGGCTGGTCTGTGTGTTGGGGGGGCTGGTCTGTGTGTTGGGGGGGCTGGTCTGTGGGTGCCTGGGCTCTCTCACACACACCCCCCCCCGGCAGGAGGCCATCATGGACAGCACGGAGATCGCGGTGTCCCCGCGCAGCCTGCACAGCGAGCTGATGTGCCCCATCTGCCTGGACATGCTGAAGAACACCATGACCACCAAGGAGTGTCTGCACCGCTTCTGCTCCGACTGCATCGTCACCGCCCTGCGCAGCGGGTAGGGGGGCAGCGGGGAAGTGGGGGGCATCTGGGGGAAGGGGCGGGGCCGCCTGGGAGCGCATCAGAGAAGGCCCGGGGCTGTGGCCGGTCGCTGCATTGGGTGGGGGTAGCTGCAGGGAGGTCACTGCAGAGGGCGGATGGGGAAGGGCCGGGTGGATCAGGGAGTTGCTGGGGGGTGGCCGTGGGGGGCAGACGGGGAAGGGCCAGGCGGGTCGGGGGGCCCATGCCCGGGATAACCCCCCCTCGGTGCAGGAACAAGGAGTGCCCCACCTGCCGGAAGAAGCTGGTCTCCAAGCGCTCGCTCCGCCCCGACCCCAACTTCGACGCCCTCATCTCCAAGAATCTACCCAAGCCGGGACGAGTACGAGGCGCACCAGGACCGGGTGCTGGCCAAGCTCAGCCGGCTGCACAACCAGCAGGCGCTGAGCAGCAGCATCGAGGAGGGGCTCCGCATGCAGGCCATGCACAGGTTGGGGGGCAGGGCCGAGGCGCCGGAGATGGGGGGCAGGGCCAGGGGGTGTGGGGGACAGGGGTCTCCCCGGGATCACAGCCGCATTTCACACGCTTGTTGGCAGGGCATTTCCTGGGCTTTTATCGCCCTTTTGTGTGCAGAGGAACCAGGGGTGTCGCTATGGCCGTGCCCCCCCCCCCCCCCCCCCAATCCCACCCGTTAGCTCTGCCCTGCTCTGGGGGCTGGGGCCGGGCCCAAAGCGAGTTCTGAGTCTATTGCTCAGTTCGGCATTTCCACAGGCTTTGCAGGGAGTTTCCTAGTGTTCCCCCCCTCCGGCTGGTCTCCCTCCGCTGCCCCCCCCAGATAACCCCCCTCTGCTCCCCCCCCCCAGGGCACAGCGGGTGCGGAAGCTGCACCAGGAGTCCGACAACACCACGTTCAGCGGGGGGAGGATAACTGCGGACAGCCGCTCCCACCTCAGCAACGCCTCGGCCCCCAGCCACCCCGAGGCCGGCCCCAGCCGCAAGCGCTCACGGGCCTCTGACGACTCGGGGCCCGAACCGACCCTGAGACCTCGCACGACGGGGGCGGGCTGCGGGACCCCCGAACCGGGCGCTGAGCCGGGCAGCAGCGAGATCGAACTCGTCTTCCCGCCCCACCCGTGCTGGTGGAGAAGGGGATACTCCAGACCAGGTGAGAGCAGCGCCTGAGCCCCCGGGGGCCCCCTCCATTCCCCGACCCCCCCCCCCCCCCGAGCCCCAGCGTCCCCCTCCTGGAACCCAGCTGCTCCAGGTGCTGGGGGGAGGTGGGAGTTCTCCCAGACCAGGTGAGAGCAGCCTCCGGGGGCCCCTCCATTCCCCTCCCCTGAGCCAGCTGCAGCAGAGGGGAGAGCCTGGGACCCTAGGAGTCCAGCACCCCATTGTCACACGTGCTCCCTAGAGCTCTTCCCACTCCCACCCCATTGTGCCTCTCCCAAGCGTAGCCTCCAAAGTGACCTGCCCCTCTGTCCCCTCCCCCAGCAATCCCCCCTCCCCGGGCAATCCCCCTCACTCTGTGACCATGCCCCCCCCCCACCCCCCTCAGGCCTAGCAGTCCGTTCCCCCAGCACCCCCCACCCCAGGCAATCCCCCTCACTCTGCCCCATGCCCGGCAGGTACGTGAAGACGACGGCTAACGCCACGGTGGATCACCTCTCCAAGTACCTGGCCCTGCGCATCGCGCTGGAGGAGACGCCGGCCCCTGCCCCGGAGGCCCCCCGGCCTGGAGGATTGTGAGCGAGAAGCAATACACCATCTACATCACCACCTCCGGGGGGCCCTTCACGGTACGGGGCTGGGAGGCAGGGGCCTGTGCTGCAGGGCGGGGGTCAGCAGGGGGCGCTCTGCCCTGGCAGTCAGGCTGGCCCATTGCTGCACTAGGGGGCGGGGTCAGCAGGGGGCGCTCTGCCCTGGCAGTCAGGGCTGGCCCCATTTGCCGCAGCAGAGGGCCGTGCTGTGGGGGGCGGGGGCAGCAGGGGGCGCTCTGCCCTGGCAGTCAGGGCTGGCTCCATTGCCGCAGCAGAGGGCCGTGCTGTGGGGGGCGGGGGCAGCAGGGGGCGCTCTCCCCCTGGCAGCAGCAAAGGGGTGCTCCCCCCCCCCCCCACCCCACTAACCCCTTCTCCCCGCAGACCTGAACGGCTCCCTCACCCTGGAGCTGGTGAATGAGAAGTTCTGGAAGGTCACCAAGCCGCTGGAGCTGTACTACGCCCCCACCAAGGAGCAGAAGTAGGGGGGCCTCTGACCAGGACTGACCCGTCCCCCATGAACTCAGCCCGACCATCGCCTTGCTGCGGCGCCCCCGTGTACAGCCGCTGGGGCCGGCAGGGCTGGGGCCCGGGCTGGGGCCCAGGCAGGGCCCCCCAAAAGCTGGAAACATCCCCCCAAGGATGGGTGCTGCTCCCAGGACAGACACCTGCCCCTAAGGGGCTGTGTAGGGGCACCCCTAGATTCTGCTTTTGTCCCCCTGCACGGGGGTGCCCCCTGCTGCTTCCCCCCAGGCTGGGGGGGATTCGCTTTGGGGCTTTTCACAGGTTCTGCTGTTCGTGGCTCATTAAGCAATTTGGGTCTTTGAAGCATCAGCGTCTGAGTCTCTTGGGGTTCGGGGGAAGGTGGAGGAGGCTGGGCCCCATCTTCACAACTGGGCTCCCAGCCCCCACTGCTCTAACCCCACCAGCCCCCACAGCTGGGGAGAGGACCCAGGAGTCCTGGTTCCCAGCCCCCACTGCTCTAACCCACCAGCCCCCACAGCTGGGGAGAGGACCCAGGGAGTCCTGGTTCCCAGCCCCACTGCTCTAACCCACCAGCCCCCACAGCTGGGGAGAGGACCCAGGAGTCCTGGTTCCCAGCCCCCACTGCTCTAAACACCAGCCCCCACAGCTGGGGAGAGGACCCAGGAGTCCTGGTTCTCAGCCCCCCTGCTCTAAACCACCAGCCCCCACAGCTAGGGAGAGGACCCAGGAGTCCTGGTTCTCAGCCCCCCTGCTCTAAACCCCCAGCCCCCACAGCTGGGGGGAGGACCCAGGAGTCCTGGTTCTCAGCCCCCCCTGCTCTAAACCCCCAGCCCCACAGCTGGGGGGAGGACCCAGGAGTCCTGGCTCCTAGCCCCCACTCCCCTTCCAGAGCTGGGGATAGAACCCAGGCGTCCTGGCTCCCCCTTGGGTTGGGGAGGGGAGGTATTGGGTGAACTGGACACACTGGGCTGAGCTGGGGAGTTCAAGCAGCTGGAGCATGTGTCTGAGCTGGGTACCATTCCCCCCCCCCCCACCCATGCTATGGGGGGGTCCTCCTCCTGTTCTGTCTCTCCCCCCCTCCCCCCCCCGCCCCATGCCAGGAGTCCCAGACAAGCGAGTGAGTAGCAGGGAATTTATTGTCACTGTACAAAGCCAGATACGCCCACACACACACGAGCAACCTGGAGGGGAGAAGAGAGGCCCCCCACCTGACACCCACCTGCAGGTCCCTCACCTTCCCCTTCCCTCATGGGGAGCCACCACAGGGCAGAGAGGGATGCTGACATTGGGGGGGAAGGAGGGGTCCCTGCTCCAGCCTGAAGCCACCTAGGGGCCCCACAGGTTGGTGGGGAGCACTGGGGTTCAACTGGTCCCAGGGCATGGGGGCGCGGCTCC
>JBAIAC010000729.1:0-87730 GCA_037349315.1 Chelydra serpentina
GTTGGCCAGCACCGCCTCCACTGGACCCGTTCTGGGCTCCTCCGGGCTCTCAGGCCGGTCCCTGTCCCTGGTGCCAGGCCGACGGGCACCCCCCCAATGCCAAAAAGCTTTTCTATTAAACTGAATGAAACCAACCCGCTGGGTCCAGAGTCTGCGTTGAGGGAGGGGAGCAGTGGAGCAGTGGCCGCTACAGGACACACCCCCCTCCCCGCCCCCACGAGATCAGGGCCCTGTCGCGCCAGGTGCTGCACAGAAACCACCCCCCACCCCCCCGACCGAGATCAGGGCCCCCTCAAGCCGGGCGCTACATGAGAACCGTGACCATAAGGCAGGAGGGGTTAGAGAGAAACTGGGCTGGAGGAAGGGATGGAGGGGGGAGTTAGGGGATGGAGGGGGGAGTTAGGGGATGGAGGGGGGCTGGCCCATAGCTCAGTGGGGGGCAGGGGGCATTGCCCCATTTCCCCCCCCCCCCCCCCGGGCATCGCTCAGCCCTTGTGGCTCAGGGCCCAGCCAGAACCCCATGCCCCCAAACTGCCCCTGGCGGCGGGGGGCACACACGGGGCATTTCCCCTCTAGGGGGCGGCGGCTCCCATCCGGCCCCGGGGCGGGGACCGTCTGGCTCAGGTGGGTGTGGAATGGGGGGCGGGGCCTCCCCCCAGTGACTGAGCTGTGGGGTCCTCTCTTCTGATGGAGCCCCCACTTCCCGATCGGACCCCCCCTCCCCCCTCGCTGGAGCCGGCCGCTTTCCCTTCACCGCTGCTGGTCTCCCTCCTCCAGCTTTTCTTTTATCTTTTCTTATTCCCTCATTTCTTCCGTCCGGAATCCTCCCCTGCCTGTTGCTTTTGCTCATTCAGCTTTCAAATGTCTGTCTGTCTTCCATGGTTTTCTCTTTCTGTCTGTCTTTGTCTCCATTCCTTCTTCCAGGTTTTCGTTTGTTCTCGGCTTCGTTCTAGGTTTTCATTCGGTCTCCACTTCTTTCTAGCGGTTCACGAATTCTTCCCAGCTTTTTATTCGTCCTTCCCGGTTTTTCATTCGTTTTTCCTCGTTTTTTATTCGTTCTCTGGTTCTTTCCAGTGTTTCCCGAATTTTCTTCCTAGCTTTTTATTCGTCCTTTCCAGTTTTTCATTCATTCTTCCTGGTTTTTCATTCGTTTTTCCTCCTTTTTTTATCCTTTTTCTTTCTAGTGTTTCAAAAAATGTTCCTAGCTTTTTATTTGTTCTTTCCAGTTTTTCATTCATTCTTCCTCGTTTTTTATTTGTTCTCTGGTTCTTTCTAGTGTCCCATGAATTCTTTCTAGCTTTTTATTTGTTCTTCCCTTTTCATTCGTTTTTCCTTCTTTTATTCGTTCTCTCATTCTTTCCAGTTTTTTCACTTTTTCCTCCTCACTTTTTACTGCTGGGTACTTTCCACTTCTTCCTTTGTTCCCTCTACACCCAGTGCCCCCCACCCCTATTACATCACCCCCTTGGCCCTGCTGGTCTGTGGCCAGGCTCAGCTGCCTGCTCCCCCTCGCCTCAGCCCCATCGGGGGCAGGAAGGGTGTAAATATTTAGATTGGAGCCACCTGGTGCAGGGGGACGCCGGGGCAAGCCATCCATCACCCCCTCGCCCCCGCCAGCTGTACCCAGCCCTGGCCTGACGCAGGCTCGGACGCGGGGGATCGGAAGCGCATCCTGGAACGTGCTGTGTGTGTGGGGGGGAGACGGATATTTGGGATGGAGGGAGGGTGTCGTCATGGGGGGTGACTAGTTTCCGCGTGAGCTGGGTGCGGTGGCAGCCGGAAGAGAACCCAGGCGTCATGGCCCCCAGCCCCTCCTCCTCTAACCACTAGACCCCACTCCCCTGCCAGAGCCAGGAGAGAACCCAGGCGTCCTGGCTCCAGGCCCTTGTTTCTCAGGGCCGGGTGAAGGGCTCCCCTTATAAACAGCCCCCCCCCCCCCAGCTGTAGGGCATGTGATAGCACATTCCTTTGGGATGAGATAGAAATGACAAGTCATCATTACCAGAGCTGGGGGGGGGGGAGGGGAAGTTGGGGACACCGGCTGGGGGGGCCCTGGGGTTCCTGGCTCAGGAGGGTGGGGATGTGGGCTGGGGAGTCCCGGGGGTCTTGGGGGGGGGGGGACTCTTGGGATGAGTGGGGGGGGGAGGGGCTCAGCTACAGGTGTGTGCGAAGTTGCCTCAGGCACAGTCTGGCTTGGGCAGCGGGGGGGGGCAGCCAGGGTCATGTTTGCCCTGGCACCGGGCCCGTGTGTATCAGGCAAAGTCCCAGCGAAGCTGAACCCCCCCCCCCCGGTCCCCCCCGCTGACACAAACAAACAAACAAACGCCAACCGGTCTGGGTGAGCCGCGGACCGGCCTGGGCGATGAGCTCATGGGTACGGGTGAGTCAGCAGAAACCGCTGCGGGCACCGCTGGTCTGCGGGCCCCGGCCTGGGCTCCTAATGCCAGAGGTGGGCACGGCTGGGGCACTGGGACCCGGCCTGGGCTTCTAGTGCCAGAGGTGGGCACGGCTGGGGCGCCAGGACCCGGCCTGGGCTCCTAGTGCCAGGGGTGGGCAGGGCTGGGGCACTGGGACCCGGCCTGAGCTCCTAGTGCCAGAGGTGGGCACGGCTGGGGCACTGGGACCCGGCCTGGGCTCCTAGTGCCAGAGGTGGGCACGGCTGGGGCACTGGGACCCGGCCTGGGCTCCTAGTGCCAGGGGTGGGCACGGCTGGGGCGCCGGGACCTGGCCTGGGCTCCTAGTGTCAGGGGTGGGCACGGCTGGGGCGCCGGGACCTGGCCTGGGCTCCTAGTGCCAGGGGTGGGCAGGGCTGGGGCGCCGGGACCTGGCCTGGGCTGCTAGTGCCAGAGGTGGGCACGGCTGGGGCGCTGGGACCCGGCCTGGGCTCCTAGTGTCAGGGGTGGGCAGGGCTGGGGTGCTGGGACCTGGCCTGGGCTGCTAGTGCCAGAGGTGGGCACGGCTGGGGTGCCGGGACCTGGCCTGGGCTCCTAGTGCCAGGGGTGGGCAGGGCTGGGGCGCCGGGACCTGGCCTGGGCTGCTAGTGCCAGAGGTGGGCAGGGCTGGGGCGCCGGGACCTGGCCTGGGCTGCTAGTGCCAGAGGTGGGCAGGGCTGGGGCGCCGGGACCTGGCCTGGGCTGCTAGTGCCAGGGGTGGGCAGGGCTGGGGCGCCGGGACCTGGCCTGGGCTGCTAGTGCCAGAGGTGGGCAGGGCTGGGGCGCCGGGACCTGGCCTGGGCTCCTAGTGTCAGGGGTGGGCAGGGCTGGGGCGCCGGGACCTGGCCTGGGCTCCTAGTGCCAGACGTGGGCACGGCTGGGGCGCCGGGACCTGGCCTGGGCTCCTAGTGTCAGGGGTGGGCAGGGCTGGGGCGCCGGGACCTGGCCTGGGCTCCTAGTGCCAGAGGTGGGCACGGCTGGGGCGCCGGGACCTGGCCTGGGCTCCTAGTGTCAGGGGTGGGCAGGGCTGGGGCGCCGGGACCTGGCCTGGGCTCCTAGTGCCAGACGTGGGCACGGCTGGGGCGCCGGGACCTGGCCTGGGCTCCTAGTGTCAGGGGTGGGCAGGGCTGGGGCGCCGGGACCTGGCCTGGGCTCCTAGTGCCAGAGGTGGGCACGGCTGGGGTGCCGGGACCCAGTGTGGGCTCCTAGTGCCAGACGTGGGCACGGCTGGGGCGCCGGGACCTGGCCTGGGCTCCTAGTGCCAGGGGTGGGCACGGCTGGGGCGCCGGGACCTGGCCTGGGCTCCTAGTGCCAGGGGTGGGCAGGGCTGGGGCGCCGGGACCTGGCCTGGGCTGCTAGTGCCAGACGTGGGCACGGCTGGGGCGCCGGGACCTGGCCTGGGCTCCTAGTGTCAGGGGTGGGCAGGGCTGGGGCATTGGAACCCGGCATGGGACCCGCAGTACCAGGGGTGGGCACTGAGGCAATGGGACCCAGTGTGGGACCTGCAGTGCCAGGGGTGGGCACGGCTGGGGCGTCGGGACCCGGCGTGGGACCCGCAGTGCTAGGGGTGGGCACGGCTGGGGCGTCGAGACCTGGCGTGGGACCCGCAGTGCTAGGGGTGGGCACGGCTGGGGCGTCGGGACCCGGCGTGGGACCCTTAGTGCCCGAGGTGGGCAGGGCTGGGGCGTCGGGACCCGGCGTGGGACCCGCGGTGCCAGGGGTGGGCATGGCTGGGGCGTCGGGACCCGGCATGGGACCCGCAGTGCCAGGGGTGGGCAGGGCTGGGGCGTCGGGACCCGGCGTGGGACCCGCGGTGCCAGGGGTGGGCAGGGCTGGGGCGTCGGGACCCGGCGTGGGACCCGCGGTGCCAGGGGTGGGCAGGGCTGGGGCGTCGGGACCCGGCGTGGGACCCGCGGTGCCAGGGGTGGGCAGGGCTGGGGCGTTGGGACCCGGTGTGGGACCCGCGGTGCCAGGGGTGGGCATGGCTGGGGCGTCGGGACCCGGCGTGAGACCTGTAGTGCCAGGGGTGGGCATATGTGGGGCAATGGGACCCGCAGTGCTAGGAGTGAGCAGACCTAGTGTGTCAGGACCCGGCGTGGGACCCGCAGTGCCAGGATTGGGCAGACCTGGGGCCCCGGGACCAGGTGTGGGAACCGCAGTGCCAGGAGTGGGCAGGCCTGGGGCGTCGGGACCCGGCGTGGAACCCTTAATGCCCAAGGTGGGCACGGCTGGGGCTTCGGGACCCAGTGTGGGACCCGCGGTGCCAGGGGTGGGCATGGCTGGGGCGTTGGGACCCGGCGTGGGACCCGCAGTGCCAGGGTTGGGGCCGGGGTACACAGCCCAAAGGGGAAGGTGGTGCAGGCCCACGGAGGCCGGGCCAGCCACGGTGCTGGCGCCGGGAGCTGCCAGCCCTAGGAACTGCGCACAATCGGGAGCGTCGCTGCAGCCCGGCCTTTACCCCACTGGGCACCCCCCTGCCTGGCCATGTGGCAAAGCCAAATATTTATATTTTAATCAGCTCTGTTTACAGTTTGAGAGCCAGGGAGATGAAGCTCACAGGCCTGGCTTGTGGGCAGAGAGAACCCAGGAGTCCTGGCTCCCAGCCCCCCGGCTCTAACCCACTAGACCCCACTCCCTTTCCAGAGCCAGGGATAGGACACAGGAGTCCTAGCTCCCAGCCCTCCCCCCGACCCCACCCCTCCCAACCACCAGACCCCACGTTCTACAATAAACGAATCCTGTTAGCTGTACACATGCGGCCGGATGTTGTGAGGTGTTTTGCAGATGTTCTGAGTAGCTGTTTAACACCCACACAGCCAGAGTGCAGGGCCCGGCCCCTCCAGCAGGGGGCGCCAGGGACACACACACAGCGCAGGGCCCGGCCCCTCCAGCAGGGGGCGCCAGGGACACACACACACACACAGACAGCGCAGGGCCCGGCCCCTCCAGCAGGGGGTGCCAGGGACACACACAGCGCAGGGCCCGGCCCCTCCGGCAGGGGGCGCCAGGGACACACACACAGCGCAGGGCCCGGCCCCTCCAGCAGGGGGCGCCAGGGACACACACACAGCGCAGGGCCCGGCCCCTCCAGCAGGGGGCGCCAGGGACACACACAGCGCAGGGCCCGGCCCCTCCAGCAGGGGGCGCCAGGGACACACACACAGCGCAGGGCCCGGCCCCTCCAGCAGGGGGCGCCAGGGACACACACAGCGCAGGGCCCGGCCCCTCCAGCAGGGGGCGCCAGGGGGACACACACACACAGCGCAGGGCCCGGCCCCTCCAGCAGGGGGCGCCAGGGACACACACACACAGACAGCGCAGGGCCCGGCCCCTCCAGCAGGGGGCGCCAGGGACACACACACAGCGCAGGGCCCGGCCCCTCCAGCAGGGGACGCCAGGGACACACACAGCGCAGGGCCTGGCCGCTCCAGCAGGGGGCGCCAGGGACACACACAGCGCAGGGCCCGGCCCCTCCGGCAGGGGGCGCCAGGGACACACACAGCGCAGGGCCCGGCCGCTCCAGCAGGGGGCGCCAGGGACACACACAGCGCAGGGCCCGGCCCCTCCAGCAGGGGGCGCCAGGGACACACACACAGCGCAGGGCCCGGCCCCTCCGGCAGGGGGCGCCAGGGACACACACAGCGCAGGGCCTGGCCCCTCCAGCAGGGGGCGCCAGGGACACACACAGCGCAGGGCCCGGCCCCTCCAGCAGGGGGCGCCAGGGACACACTCCGGCTGCCCTAGCCCGGCCTGTTCTGGGTCAGCGCTTTCGGGCCCAAAGTCCCAATTCCCCGGGGATGGAATCATCGCGCCCACGTGCCCCGGGGCTGAGGACTGAGTGAGCGACTGAGGCAAAGGGGATGGTGGTGGCTCCCCCCTCCCCCCCACTCTAACCACTAGACTCCCCCCCCCCCCCCCGCCCACCGTTCTCGAGCGAGGGAGAGGACCCAGGCGTCCTGGCTCCCTGACACACGCGCCCATTCTCTGACCGTAGGACCCCCCCTGTTCCCCTTCCCCCAAAGAGCTCTGGTCCCACAGGGATGGGTGGGGGTGAAAAGCAGCGGGGGGGTGTGTGTGTGTGTGTGTCTGGATAGCTGGCGGGGGGGGGGAGGTGTTGGGCTGGTGGTGGGGGTGTCAGGGTTTTGGGGGATCCCGGAGGGAGGGAGGGAATATGGGAGGCGGACCCTGGAGAGATGGGGGGATGGGGATCCAGGAGGGAGATGGGGGGCTGGGGACCGTGGAGGGGGTTTTTGGAGGAATCCCAGAGGGATGGTGGGTGACCCTGGGGGGAGGGCAGAAGGGGAGTGTGGGGGACCCTGAAGAGGGGATTGGGGGGATCCTGGAGGCCTGGGGGCATGAGGACCCTAGGGGGCGGGAAGGACAGAGGGGCTGGGGACCCTGGAGGGGGCTGTTGGGGGACCTCGGGGGGGCTGAGGACCCTGGAGTGATGGTAGTGGGGTGTCAGGGTGCCGAGGGACCCAGGGGGAGGGTGGGACGGGTGTGCTGGGGACCCTGGGGGGGAGGGGTGGGGGGCTGGGGGCTCCAGGGGCTGGGGACCCTGGGGGAGTGTTGGGGGATCCCTGGGGGGGGTCCTGGGGACCCTGTAGGGATGGTAGTGGGGTATCAGGGTGCCGGGGCACCCAGGGGGAGGATGGGACATGGGTGCTGTGGAGGACACTGGGAGGAGGGACAGAGGGGCTGGGGGCTCCAGGGAATGGGGGGATGGGGACCCTGGGGGGAGGGACTCCGGGGGCTGGGGGCCTGGGGACCCCGGGGGGATGGGGGACCCCGGCCGCTCCCCCCTCGCTCTTTCTCTCCCTCCTTTCTCCAGGTTGCATCAGGTTCCTTTCATGTGGCCGCGGCTGGCAGGGTGCCCCGCGAGTCAGTGACCGGAGCGGTCTCGTGACTCAGGCTGCGGGGGGGGGGGACCCCCCGCCCGGGGGGATAAATAGGCGCCCGGGGGACCCGCCAGGCTCAGAAAAACGGGACCGAGGAGCCGCCAGAGCCAGGAAACCCCCCGCCCCCACTCCCGGACTGTCTGCGGGGGCTTGGAGCACTGCTACTGCCGGACGCCTGGGTTCTCTCCCCGGCTCTGGGGCAGGAGTGCGGTCTAGTGGTTAGAGCAGCGGGCGCTGGGAGCCCGGACGCCTGGGTTCTCTCCCCGGCACTCCCTGTCAGCCGCTCAGCATGTGGGGTGGCGCGGCCCCCGTCCCGGCAGAGTCCTGGCTGCTGCTGGCTGCCCTGATGTGGGGGACCCGGCCCCCCGCTCCCTCCCAGGCCGCCCCCCTGCAGAACTCCAGCCCCCTGTACCAGTTCGATGGGCAAGTTCGGCTCCGGCACCTGTACACGGCCAACGCCCACACGCAGCTGTACCTGGAGATCGCCCCGCAGGGCGAGGTGCGCGGCGCCCCCGACCAGACCCCCTACAGTGAGTACCGGCGGGGTGACAGAGATGGGGAGGGGCTGGGAGCCCGGACTCCTGGGTTCTATCCGTGGATTTGGGAGGGGAGTGGGGTCTAGTGGTTAGAATCGGGGGGCTGGGAGCCAGGACTCCTGGGTTCTTTCCCTGGCTCTGGGAGGGGAGTGGGCTCTTGTGGTTAGAGCAGGGGGTGCTGGGAGCCAGGACACCTGGGTTCTCTCCCCTGCTCTGGGAGGGGAGTGGGGTCTAGTGGTTAGAGCAGGGGGTGCTGGGAGCCAGGACTCCTGGGTTCTCTCCCCGGCTCTGGGAGGGACGTGGGGTCTAGTGGTTAGAGCAGTGGCGCGGGGCTGGGCGTCCGGATGCCTGGGTTCCCTTGCTGATTTGGCTCTGCCCTGGGTGCTGCAGGTCTGATGGAGATTAAGGCGGTGAAGCCTGGCGTGATCCGGATGCAGGCGATGAAAACGCTGCTGTTCCTGTGCATGGATCCCAGCGGGCATCTGCATGGGGCGGTGAGTGGAGCCCAGGGGGCAGGGGGGCAGGGAGGGGGTCTGGGGGTTAGCCAGACGGGACAGGGGGTGGGTCTGGGGGGTTAGCCAGACGGGACAGGGGGACACACAGCCAACTAAAGGGCCCGTCCAGCGCTGCATCGCTCCCCGTCCCTGCCACCCTGGCTCTGGGCGGGGAGTAGGGACTAGTGGTTGGGGCGGGGGGGCTGGGATCCAGGACTCCTGGGTTCTCTCCCCGGCTCTGGGTGGGGAGTGGGGACTAGTGGTTAGAGCAGGGGGGGCTGGGAGCCAGGACTCCTGGGTTCTCTCCCCGGCTCTGGGTGGGGAGTGGGGACTAGTGATCAGAGCAGGGGGGCTGGGAGCCAGGACTCCTGGGTTCTCTCCTCGGCTCTGGGCGGGGAGTGAGGACTAGTGGTTAGAGCAGGGGGGGCTGGGAGCCAGGACTCCTGGGTTCTCTCCCCGGCTCTGGGCGGGGAGTGGGGACTAGTGATCAGAGCAGGGGGGGCTGGGAGCCAGGACTCCTGGGTTCTCTCCTCGGCTCTGGGTGGGGAGTGGGGACTAGTGGTTAGAGCAGGGGGGGCTGGGAGCCAGGACTCCTGGGTTCTCTCCCCGGCTCTGGGCGGGGAGTGGGGACTAGTGATCAGAGCAGGGGGGCGGTCTCAGACACAGCTGCTCACCTGTGCCCCCATAATCCCCCTCCCCCACAGAGTTCCTACTCGGAGGAGGCCTGTAATTTCCGCGAGAAGGTTCAGCGCGACGGTTACAACCTCTACTTCTCCGAGACCTACAACGTCCCCGTCAGCCTGCGGCCTGCGGAGGGGCCCCCGGCCGGACGCGCCCGGCCCCCCGTCTCTTCCACTTCCTGCCCATGGTCAGCCGGGTTCCGGTGGAGCCCGTCCTGCTGGAATACGACTTCTACGGCGACCCGCCGCTGGACGTGGAGTCCTCCGACCCCCTCAGCATGATGGGCCGCCTCTCCCGGGTGCTCAGCCCCAGCTACATCTTCTGAGACCCCGGACTCCTGGGTCCCCTGCCCGGCTCTGGGAGGGGAGTGGGGTCAAGTGGTTAGAGCAGGGGGGAGCTGCGAGCCAGGACTCCTGGGTTCTCTCCCTGGCTCTGGGACCGATTTCCTCTGGACTGGGACCTATGGACACCAGCACAGAGCAGCCCGAGGCAGACAGAGGTCCCAGCGAGGCAGCGCCATCGGTCCTAGGGCCGATTCCCACCAGCCGTATTTGGTTCCTATTTTTCTATGTATTTAATGACTTATTTATTAGCCAGTTGAGTGTATTTATTGAGCGGGTCCGTGGAATCCATGGCTGTCCGGCGGGGGCGGGCAGTGGAGAGGGGTGATTCCTGTTATTTATTGGGGCATCGTACCAGGACTGACTATTTATTGCGGGGTCTGTGACGGCTTCGTGGCCGATGGCTTGAGAATAAACTCCTGGTGTGGGCCAAAGCCAGCTGGGTGTCCTGGTCTCTGTGGTGGGGGTGCGGAGCGAGTTTTGGGTTGATGCGACGTCCGGGGGTGGAAAAGGGAGTTTGGGGCAGGAAGAACCGGTGGAAATGCGGCCGGGGGCAGGATTAAAAGTGAGTCCAGGGACCCCTAGTGACTCCCTGGGGCATTGGGGCCAGCCCTGGCTGCCAGGGGAGAGCGCCCCCTGCTGAGCCCCCCGCCCTGCTCCCTGCACCCCAGTGCCCCCTACTGGACACCCGCCCCGCTCCCTGCACCGCAGCGGCCCCTTCTGAGCATCCACCCCGCTCCCTGCATCACAGCGCCCCCTACTGAGCACTCGCCCCGCTCCCTGCACCACAGCGCCCCCTACTGAGCACCCGCCCCGCTTCCTGGAGCCCAGCGCCCCCTATTGCCGCCTTGGAGCATTGCAGCCAGCCCTGACCCCTCCGGGTGAGCGCCCCTTGCTGGGATCCCCCTCTCCGTACAGCCCAGGGCGCTGACACCCGGTGGCCAGTCGGGAGAGCATGCGACACCTCCCTGCGTGCTGCCGACTCTGTATTGTCCCAGCCTCCCCAGGCCCTCGGCCGCGCGGGGAGGGGAGCGAAAGGCCAACGGCCTGGGAGAGCCCAGAGAGCTGAGAGGGGCCTGTGAGCAGATCCTCTGCTTTGTAACGGCGCGAGCCTGGAGAGCAAGAGATGGGGTCTATGGGTCTATCTAGAGGGGGCTGTGGGGTTAGATGGGGGCTATAGGGCTAGCTAGAGGAGGCTATGGGGCTAGCTAGAGGGCTATGGGGTTATGGGGTTAGATGGGGCTATGGGAATAGCTAGAGGGGGCTATGGGGATAGATGGCTATGGGGATAGATAGAGGGGGCTATGGGGCTAGATGGGGCTATGGGGTTAGATGGGGGCTATGGGGCTAGCTAGAGGGGGTGATGGGGCTATGAGGATAGATGGGGGCTATAGGGCTAGCTGGGGGCTATGGGGTTATTTGGGGGGGGGCTATGGGGATAGGTAGATGACAGATCACTGCAGTGGGTGGAGCTGGGTAGAGCTTGGTCACTTTGGCCACTAGGGGTCAGTGTCCCCCCCTCCATGGCACCAGGCCTGGCTGCTCCCGTCTGGGTTCCCTGGGGCGGTTCCGGCTGTGACGCTCCCCGGGGGTACCCCAGAGCTGGGCGGAGACTGGACACCACCTGCCCGTAGCGTGTGGGAGTCGCGTCCCAGTCCAGGTGGGGCCACGCCCCTCTTTGTCCCCAGTCCAGAGCGAGATCCTCCCAGCCGACCCCCCTATATCACCTTCCCCACAGCCCCTCCTCCATCCTTTGTCTTCTGTCCCAGGCAAACCGATCCCTGGGTCCTCTCTCTTCCTCCTTTGTCCTCCCACTGGCCAGGACCCGGCCAGCTCCCAAGTCAGGCTGAACCTCTGGGGCCACAGGTCTTCAGTTGCTCGGTTTCACTGTGTCCAGGCCGTTGTCCAGGGACCAGGCTGCTAGGCGATGTCACACCTACCCCTCTGTACCGACAGCCTCCCCTTTTCCCCTCCTCTGGTTAGATGTGCCACACGTAGGGGAAACTGAGGCACACACTTCGTCACAGATGCTGACGACCAGGGCGACACCGGCTTTTATTTAAGACCTCTATGGAAACACCAGCCTCTGGGGATGCCTGTGACCCCTGCGTGCCCCTCACCGGTCGGTGGTGCCACCCCGCTCGCGCTGACGGGCTAGGCTCAGCTCCTCACTGGGCCGTAGGCATCAGCACAGACCCTTGTGCTCGGACGGGGCATCGGCTGCTCTATTTTCCTCTATGTTCAATTCCTGTGGCAGAAGCCGTGCCCATGGAGAACGGGCCGTCAGGACCCTCCAGCTTCTGTTCTGTGGCAGAGAAATTCTGTTCAGTGGACACCCGAGGGGTTGTTGTTGTTTTTAGTTACCAAAGGCAACGAGATGACTTTTGTCACCTCTTCCCCCATTGGCGTGAGCACCGTCCCTGAGCCGGCGGCCGCTGCCCCAGCGCCCGTCTCTGGCGTTTCGTCAAAAACGGGACTGGCCGGAGGAGCTGTTCCGGACAGAATTGTCTTGGTCTGGTCAAAACCCTCCTGACAGGCTTCCAGCCTCGCTTCCTGCTTTGGCTTTTAGCACGGCGCTGGGGATGGAGACGTGCTGTCTTTGAAAGCACGTACAGGGTTGTCCACTTTGTCATATATAACAACCAGGCACCCCAGCAGGGGCGCCGGAATCTCCCCTGCCCTGCCCCTTCCTCTGAGGCCCCGCCCCATGCCCTGCCCTTTCCTTCTGAGGCCCCACCCCCCTTTGCTCCTCCTTCCTTCTCCCCTCATTGCTCGCTGCGCTGCCCCTCCCTGGGTGGGTCGGGAGGGACTCACCTGCAGAGCCAGGGCTGAGAGCTGCAGCCACCCAATAAGTCTGTGCTGGCAAGTGGGGTTTGCGAATATCCTGGGGTGAGCTCTGTGGGGCTTGGGTACGTCACCCTGCCTAGCGTGTCTTACATATCATGAAAGCTTCCTGATGCTTCCCACCCCCCCGCCACGTGCCCAGAATGTATATGTTAGACATTTTGTATAGTGAGCAGAGGTTTTAAATAACTTCTCACTTTACTCGACCTGTTTGCTGGTGGGAGCCAGAGGACTGGGATCCAGTAAAGGGGGCGGAGCGATTTCTTTTTTCCAGCTGCTGGATAACCAGGGCGGGGGATCAGGAGCACAGTTAGTGGCTGGTTGGTGAATCTATCTACAGCAGGGGTGGGCAAATTTTTTGGCCCGGGGGCTACATCGGGCAATAGAAATTGTATAGCGGCCATGAATGCTCACGAAATTGGGGTTGGGGTGCGGGAGGGGGCGTGGGCTCTGGGGTGGGGCTGGGGATGAGGAGTTTGGGGTGTAGGAGGGTGCTCTGGGCTGGGACCGAGGGGTTAAGAGGGGGATCAGGGCTGGGGCAGGGGTGCGGGAAGGGGGTCAGGCTCTGGCTGGGGATGCGGGCTCTGGGGTGGGGCTGGGGATGAGAGGTTTGGGGTGCAGGAGGGAGCTCCGGGCTGGGATCGAGGGGTTTAGAGAGCGGGAGGGGGACCAGGGGGCTGGGGCGTGGGGAGAGGCTCAGGGGTGTGGCCCCCGACCCAGCGCCACCCGGAGTGGGGATGACCCTGCAACCCGGCCGGAGCAGGACCGAGCTGCATGGATGCGGGCCCGGCCCCCCCACCAAACACCCTGTCCAGATACGGCCCGCGAGCCGTAGTTTGCCAACCCCTGAACTACGGTGTTAACCACCAGTGTTGGGAGAACCCGCCCGTCTGCCCTTGGCATTTTCAGGGGCACCTCGGCTCACACCAGATCAGTAATAAACAGGGGCCTCGAGACAGCCAGGGAGGGGTGGAAGTGGCCAGAGACAAAGCACATCTGCCTTTCGGCAGAGACGGGAGAGAAGAAAGAGCCTGGGGCCAGACATCACCGCCCTGACTGCTCGAATCAATGTTGCTTTGATGTGGCTCATAAAAATATTGCTCCAAAGGGCAACTGGGCAATAAAAGGGAGGGAAATGCCCCCGCCGCCCTGCCCCGCCCCCAAGCACCTCGCCCTCTTGCGCTTTTTTCACCTAAGATGGCAAAGGATCCCGCCCATTGACCCGGCCTGCGGGATCTGGGGTGTCACGGGGTCCCCGGGCGACGCTCTGGGGCTGCTCCCTACGGAGCCAGCCAGGACTCTGGGGGAGCCTCCTCTCTGGGAGCCGACTGTCTCCGGGCAAGAAGCTTCCCCAGCTTCCACCTCCCTGGGGCTGACCCTGGAGCATCCACCATCCCCGGCCCCACCGTGCGCTTCTCACAGCGAGTCCGCCCGGGCGGGGTCCTGGGGGAGCCAGAGGGCCCTGCCCCCCGACTCCACAGTCAGACGTGACTCTCAGCCAGCCGGGAAAACAGAAGGTTTGTTAGACGACAGGAACATGGTCTAAACCAGAGCTTGTAGGTACAGAGACCAGGATCCCTCAGTCAGGGCCATATTGGGGCCAGGGAGGCCAGACCCTGGGTCTGGGCCTCTCTCTCTTTCCCCAGCCAGCTCCAAACTGAAACTCCCCAGCCCCTCCTCAGCCTTTGTCTCTTTCCAGGGCCAGGAGGTCATCTGATCTCTTTGTTCTCCAGCCCCTTCAGCCGGCACCTTGCAGAGGGGGGCCCAGGCCATCAGTTGCCAGGAGACAGGGTGTCGGCCATTCTCTGTGCAGACAGCATCACGCTGGCCCTCTCGGGCTCTGCAACAATCACACCCCCCCCTTATCCCCCCACCTAGACACGTAAGAAATGCACAGGGGAAACTGAGGCACCCCCACCGTATCCAGAGAGAACATTCCCGCTTCGTCACAGGGGGCAAGGCTCTGACCTGGAACCCAGCCCGGCTTGCTGAGGGTCAGCGCCGAGGAAGCGTTTTTATCGTTCGTTCTGACTCGAACACCCGACGCTTGTGCTCACTCACACCCGGCCGCCGCCTCCTGAAGGAAACGTGTGTGTGTCCCCAGCCCAGGCTGCGTTTAAACCGAGCGGGTTGGGGAAACGCCCAGTTAAAGTGGCAAACGGTTGCCCACGGAAGGCCCCTCGTCTTGTCAGGAGAGGGCTGGACGGCGCAGGTCACTTGTTCTGGGGCAAATCCGGGACAGGGAGGGTGTTGGGGTCACCCAAGTGCCAACCCAGGCTGGTGGGAGCCAGAGCGCGACTGGGAACGTGAGCTGCTCGGCTGGTTGTGAGCGGCCCATGTCGGGAGAGCCCGGGGCTACGGGACAGGCAGTGCCACGGCCCCCGCGCCGGTCCGGGTTGCAACCCGGGGGCGTGACTCTACGTCTCGTCCGCACGATTCCTAGACCAGGGGGCCGCAAACACGCAGCCCACGGGGCTATTTTCTGCGGCCCGCCAGCTCCACGCAGCCCCCCCTACCCCCCCACCCAGCATTTACCTACAGTGGCTCAGGCCCGGCCCGCCCCCGAACCCCTCCTGCACCCCGACCCCCTGCCCTGAGCCCCCTGCCACACCCCACACCCTGACACCCTGCCGCACCCCTCACACCTCCTGCACCCCACACCCCATCTCCCTGCCCTGAGCCCCCTGCCACACCCCTCCTGAACCCCCTGGGGGCAGGGAGGGGGCGGAGTTGGGGTGGGGATTTCAGGGAAGGGGTTGGAATGGGGGCAGGGAAGGGGTGGGAAGAGGCGGGGCAGGGGCGGGGCCTCATGGAAGGGGTAGAGTGGGGGGTGGGGCGGCGGGGGAGGGGTCTGTGATGCAGCCCTCGGGCCGACGTAGTAGTCCTCATGTGGTCCTCGTGGTCGTTTGCGTTTGAGACCCCTGCTCTAGACGCTGGCCCCCATGTTAATTAACCCCAAAGTCACACTCGGAGCCCTGCCGGCCGCAGCTGTCCCGGGGGCGGATTTCTCCCGTGCCGCGCTGGCGAGTGGGGCTTGCTGATACCCCGGGGTGAGCTCTGGGGGGCTTGGGTACGTCTCCCGACCTAGCGTTTCTAACAAAGCCATTCTGGGCCCGGGGGAAGCATCTGGAATGGGGCAACCTTAAACTTTCGGCGCCCGACGCAAGACCTCCGGGGCCCACCCTGTCCGGGAGCCGAAACCGCATCCCCGTGGCCGACTACCGCGACCGCCCGTAACCGCTGGCTTTTCAGCTGCGGGGAGGGGGGACTTTTCAGCGTGGCATTCCCGAGAGTTTCCAGCCGGGAATCCTGCTTCCCAGGGGCGAGCCGGTTTCGTTACATGCTCTGTGGCACCAGCTTGCTGCGGGGGAGGGGGAGGGGGGCCGTTGCCCACTGTAATTAACATCGTTAAGCCTTTCCACCTGTGACATTACGCTCCATATGTTTATGGAAATATGCTTGTGAGTGGAACTATGATGTCACTGGAATATGCTTTATGCAAAAGGTCTCTTGTAAGGTGTCGTTACAAAGCTTAGGATCTACTGAGCGCGTTCATTCTATTTGAAGGAATGTATCAGTCTTGTATTTGAGACTAGAAATATGAAGGGTTACTCTGAAGTCCTACTGTAACCATGCAAAGTGTGGGCCATTAATGGCGGCTTGGAATCTTGATGGCTCCCAATGACTAGGACAACTGGCTGTAGGTGGCTCTGTTTACTTGCAAGCCTCCACTGCCTAAGTGGGGGCCAGTCCTGGAAGAATGGAGGGGGGGCTCACGGGACATGTGACCCTGTCACCTAATACTGGAATCCGTCTTTAACCTGGTGCTTTTCCATTTAGAAGGGGAGGTGGGGACCCACAGAGACATAGGATTTCCGCCTTGTGCCAAAGCTATATAAGGGGGTGGAGCCGAACAAATACCCCAGTCATGTGGAATCCCCTGCTTTTCACCTAAGATGCCTGCTGGAGCTAACAGGATCTGTACCAGGGGAAGGATTGGGCCCAGACTAGGAAGGAGTCTAGTCTGTGAAAGAAGCTTATTGGCCCATCTCTGAGGGTGAGATTTTATCTGTAATCAGTTTCTTAATGTATTAGGCTTAGACTTGCGTGTTTTGTTTTATTTTGCTTGGTAACTTTTACTTTGTTCTGTCTGGTATTACTAGCAACCACTTAAATCCTACTTTCTATACTTAATAAAATCACTTTTGTTTATTAATTAACCCAGAGTAAGTGATTAATACCTGGGGGCGCAAACAGCCGTGCATATCTCTCTATCAGTGTTACAGAGGGCAGAGAATTTATGAGTTTACCCTGTATACGCTTTATCCAGAGTAACGCGGATTTATTTGGGGTTTGGGTCCGTTTGGGAGCTGGGTGTCTGGGTGCTGGAGACAGGAGCGCTTGCTAAGCTGTTCTCAGTTAAGTCTGCAGCTTTGGGGCGTGGTTCAGACCCTGGGTCTGTGTTGGAGCCGGCTTGTGTCTCTGCCTCAACAACTTTGCAGGCCGAAACTGGCAGAGAAACCGGGCTCAGAGGTAGTCTCAGCACATCACCCCGCCCCCCTCCCATGGGCCCTGCGTTCTGTGCCTTTATATCGAGGGGGAAAACCAGCCCCAATCCCGACCCGCCTCCGGCGCTTGCTCCCAGGGATCGCGGTTGCCCCGGTTGTGCCGCGAGGCCCTCTCCGTGCCAGCCAGCTCCAGAAATCCCACCAGCCTGGTGCGGCCGTTCCGGTTTACCGAACAGCGTTGCGGCGGAAGGCCGGCGTCCCCGCTGCTCGGCGAGCTCTTTGTGAAAGGACCGTGCCGGCAGGCCGGGCGGGGTTCTGTCCGGCCCAAGCGTCTCTAGCCAGCAGCGGTTAAAAGCCAGGTTTCCCATTGGCCACAGACCTTTCCCGCCGCTCTCCCCGTTCCAGGATGTAAACGGCGCATTGGAAGGTGGAAATCAGATGCAAATTTGGAATGGCCAAGAGTAATTAGCAATTGCAGCAGCTTCCTGGTGGCACGGGTCCGGGTAGGCAACCTATGGCACGGGTGCCAAAGGCGGCACGCGAGCTGATTTTCAGTGGCACTCACACTGCCTGGGTCCTGGCCACCGGTCTGGGGAGCTCTGCATTTTAATTGAATTTTAAGTGAAGCTTCTTAAACATTTTAAAAACCTTATTTACTTTACATACCACAATAGTTTAGTTAAATATTAAAGACTTATAGAAAGAGACCTTCTAAAAACGTTAACATGTATCACTGGCACGCAGAACCTTAAATTAGAGTGACTAAATGAAGACTCAGCACCCCACTTCTGAAAGGTTGCCGACCCCTGCACTGGTCACTTCTCCGTCACTGAGCAATTTTAAAGCAAGATGGGCTGGATTTCTCCCCAAGAGATCTGCTCTGGGAATTACTTGGGGGAAGGTACCCAAGAGAGCAGAGACCCTAGTCCCTTCTGGCCAGGGACTCTAAAGGACAATCAGCTGAGTCAGAGGGACGGCAACCCAGAAGCGACCCGCAGGAAAAAAACAAGCCCCGGGTGGGTTGGCTTTGCTCAGGGCGGTGACATTTGGGGGTGTAGCTCAGAGGACCCTGAAGATCCCTTCCGCTCCTCCTGTGCCGTGGGAAGTCGGTATTTTTATGCAGCAGCGGTGTGCCTCAGTTTCCCCTTACTGTGTGCCTCAGTTTCCCCTTACTGGGCTACCCAGGGCGGGGGTGGAGGGAGGACTAAGTTGGCTCTCCAGCCAGGCTAAGGGACACAGGGGGTACACAGAGGTCACCTCCCTGTCAGGGTGGCGTGAAAAGCCGGTTCAACTGACCCCGCTCAAGGAGGGGTCCAGAGAGACGGGACCCGAGAAGGGAGTTTCCCAGCAGGCGGGTGAAATGCGGCCGGGCGTCCCTGCAAACCCTGGCTGGGCGCATGGGTCCCTGCGGCATGCAATGGGCCCTCCCAGGCGTCCAGCTCCGGGCAGAGCTCCCGGGGCAAAGCTGGGGCAACCGGACGCCAGCGCACCCCACCCTGAGGGGTGCCTCCAAGGGTGTTTTGAAGCCGGGGTGCAGCCGATCCCCGAGCACCAGGATCTCTGGCCTGAGATCACAGACGGCTCCGTGTTTGCGCTCGGAGGACACCTCGGTGCCCCGGTGTAACGCCAGGCGGCCGGCCCGGGGCTGGATCTGGTGCGCCGGCCGGTCCCGCTCCGTCGGGGCCTTCCAGGAGCCGCCCGCGTCCGGGGCTGGGTAACGTCAAAGGGGCAGCACCCGGGGAGAACCCGCAGCGGCAGGGCGCGGTGAGGCCTGGCCAAGCCCAGGGCTGGGAGCAGGGTTTGCCTGACAGCTGTTGAACCTACAGTCCTGGGAGAACCGGTACGGCTCCGGCTCCCCCTGACCCTGCTGCGGCTGGCACCTGCTTATTTCTTATTCCTCTTTTACCAGCGTTCAAACGCTAGATCCAGCCAGTCACCCCACCCCACCCCCACCCGCCAGGGGCCACAGAGACTGAGGCCTGCTTTGCCAGGCTGGCAGGGTGGGAAATACGCGCTGGGGGTTCGGTCTGAGGAGGAAATAGGGGGGCCAGGACTCCTGGGTTCTCTCCCCGGCTCTGGGAGGGGAGTGGGGTCTAGTGGTTAGAGCAGGGCAGAGCTGGGAGCCAGGACTCCTGGGTTCTCTCCCCGGCTCTGGGAGGGGAGTGGGGTCTAGTGGTTAGAGCAGGGCAGGGCTGGGAGCCAGGACTCCTGGGTTCTCTCCCCAGCTCTGGGACCCTGTGTCAGTATCTACCCCACCCCTCGAAAATGGACACAGCGAGAGAACAGACAAGGGGGGATACTCTGACCTGTTCCCTTAGGGACCCCACCCTCCTGCTCTACTGGTGCCCCTCACTCCCGACCCGCAGCCCCCTGCTAGCCCAGCCCTGGGCTCACCCCAACCCTCCCTCCACTTTTCTGTGCTGGCAATCTGAATTCAGGGGCGCTGGTGGGGGCTGGGCTAGCAGGGGCTGCAGGTCGGGAGTGAGGGGCACCGGCAGGGCTGGGGGGTGGGGACTGCAGGTTGGGATGGAAGAGCAAAGTTCAATGCGCCTGACTTGTTTCCGTTGGGGTTGGTGCCAGGCCCTTAGGGGATTTCGAGGTGAGCGATGCCTCTGGAGCCATAGGGAGCGCCTCGAAATGTGGCAGTCCTGGCTTGTTAAGTCCTTCACTGCATGGCACATCCATCACCTCTGAGCCCTGGGGTGGGGCTCAATCTTTGGGCTCCTGCCTGCCCTGCTCTAATCACCAGACCCCACTCCCTGCCCAGAGCCGGGGAGAGAACCCAGGAGTCCTGGCTCCCAGCTCCCACTCCACTCCCTGCCCAGAGCTGGGGAGAGAACCCAGGAGTCCTGGCTCCCAGCTCCCACTCCACTCCCTGCCCAGAGCCGGGGAGAGAACCCAGGAGTCCTGGCTCCCAGCTCCCACCCCATTCCCTGCCCAGAGCTGGGGAGAGAACCCAGGAGTCCTGGCTCCCATTCCACTCCCTGCCCAGAGCCGGGGAGAGAACCCAGGAGTCCTGGCTCCCAGCTCCCACTCCACTCCCTGCCCAGAGCCGGGGAGAGAACCCAGGAGTCCTGGCTCCCAGCTCCCACTCCACTCCCTGCACAGAGACAGGAAGAGAACCCAGGTGTCCTGGCTCGCCTAGTTCCTCCTCAGACCTACTCCCACACCTAATTCCTCACCTCTCTGCTTGGCATGGCAAGCCCCAGAGTGCCCCGGGCCGCGTGCCGGGGAGAGACAGGCCGGGCAAGTCGGGCCCAGAGGTAGCTGGCTGGATTAATGTTTAAGCGCTGATAAGAGCAGAACAGGAACTAATCAGCTGACGCAGAGTCAGAGGGAACTGGAGCTGGAGATCTGCCGGGGAGAGCAGGTGGGAGTGGCCGCCTCTGGTGCCCACCTCACCAAGGTAAGAAATGGAGAGATCCCCTACCTAGAAACTGTCCTGGCCTGTCTCTGACCAAAGACACCCACCCTCCTGGCCAGCTGCCTCCACCCAGAGCCCTGTATCTACCCACCTACTCACCCTTCCCCTTCCCCCTACCCAACCGTCTATCTACTCGTCCATCCACCCGTCCGTCCATCCCCAGACCCAGCTCTCTGTCTACCCCTCCATCCATCCACCTGTCCATCCTCAACCCTCTATCGACCCCTCCATCCATTCTTCCCCAGCCCTCCATCTACCTCTCTAACCTGCTGTCCTTCCCCATCCACCCGTCCGTCCATCCCCAGACCCAGCCCTCTGTCTACCCCTCCATCCATCCACCTGTCCATCCTCAACCCTCTATCGACCCCTCCATCCATTCTTCCCCAGCCCTCCATCTACCTCTCTAACCTGCTGTCCTTCCCCATCCACCCGTCCGTCCATCCCCAGACCCAGCCCTCTGTCTACCCCTCCATCCATCCACCTGTCCATCCTCAACCCTCTATCGACCCCTCCATCCATTCTTCCCCAGCCCTCCATCTACCTCTCTAACCTGCTGTCCTTCCCCATCCACCCGTCCGTCCATCCCCAGACCCAGCCCTCTGTCTACCCCTCCATCCATCCACCTGTCCATCCTCAACCCTCTATCGACCCCTCCATCCATTCTTCCCCAGCCCTCCATCTACCTCTCTAACCTGCTGTCCTTCCCCATCCACCCGTCCGTCCATCCCCAGACCCAGCCCTCTGTCTACCCCTCCATCCATCCACCTGTCCATCCTCAACCCTCTATCGACCCCTCCATCCATTCTTCCCCAGCCCTCCATCTACCTCTCTAACCTGCTGTCCTTCCCCATCCACCCGTCCGTCCATCCCCAGACCCAACCCTCTGTCTATCCATCCATCCATCCATCCATCCATCCATCCATCCATTCCCAACCTTCTATCTATCTACCCACGGTCACAGAGTCCCCGGGTGATGCTCTGGAATTACTCCCTACGGAGCCAGCCAGGACTCTGGGGGAGCCTCCTCTCTGTGAGCCGACTGTCTCCAAGGCAAGAAGCTTCTGTGACGGGGTAGAGAGCGAGATGGATCTGACCTGAGAGGCTGGCTGCATTGGGAAAGGCTGCATTGGAAATGCGAGACTTTACCTGAGGCTGTAACATGAGCCAGGACGGGGGTTGGGAGGTGACACCTTTGGCTGGGAGAATGGACAGGCGAGAGGAGGGGCCCCGGGGGAGGGGAAGAGAGGCTGCTGGAGGGTTTGGCTTTTTGGTTTCAGTTTGGAGCTGGCCGGAGAAGAGGGGAGAGAGGCAGACAGGGTCTGGCCTCCCTGCCCCGTTTGGAGCTGTGGGGCGAAATGCAGGGAGCCCCAGGCTGGGGTCTAAGCTCCCTGCCCCCCGGAAGGACCCGACTGAGGGGTCCTGGATGTACTGACAAGCTCTGGTTGGATTGTGTTCCTGGCATCTCTAATAAACCTTCTGTTCTACTGGCTGGCTGAGACTCCCAGTGAATCCGGGGAAGAGGGGTGCAGGGCCGGACTCCCCTATACTCCGTGACAGCTTCCCCAGCTTCCACCTCCCTGGGGCTGACCCTGGAGCATCCAGCATCCCCGGCCCCACTGTGCGCTTCCCGCAGCGAGTCCGCCCGGGCGGGTGTGACGAACTAGGACTGTTGTTAAGGTTTCCCTGAGTACTGTGTGTGTGCCTCGGTTTCCCCTATGCAGTGCTTGACTATCTAGGTGGTGGGACAAGGGTGCATGATTATTACAAAGCCCTAGAAGGCAGGTGTGGGGAGAGGCCTGGACGCAGAGAATGGCCCTGTCTCCTGGCAACAGATGGCCCGGCCCCTCCCCTGCAAAGGTGAGAGCTGAAGGTGTTGGAACAAAGGGATCAGGTGACCTCCTGGCCCGGGAAGCAGACAAAGGGGGAGGAGGGGCTGGATAGTTTCAGTTTGGTGCTGGCTGGAGAAGAGGGGAGAGGGGCAGACAGGGTCTGGCCTCCCTGCCCCGTTTGGAGCTGTGGGGTAAAACGCAGGGAGCCCCGAGCTGGGGGTCTAAGCTCCCTGCCCCCCGGAAGGGCCCGGCTGAGGGGTCCTGGATGTACTGACAAGCTCTGGTTGGACTGTGTTCCTGGCATCTCTAATAAACCTTCTGTTCTACTGGCTGCCTGAGACTCCCAGTGACTCCGGGGAAGAGGGGTGCAGGGCCGGACTCCCCCACACTCCGTGACAGCGGGGTCCTGGGGGAGCCAGAGGGCCCTGCCCCCCGACTCCGCAGTCAGACGTGACTCTCAGCCAGCCAGTGAAAAAGAAGGTTTATTAGCCGACAGGAACACGGCCCAAAACAGAACTTGTAGGTACAGAGACCAGGACCCCTCAGTCAGGTCTGGGCCTCCCTCCATGTCCCCAGCCAGCTCCAACCTGAAACTCCCCAGCCCCTCCTCGGCCTTTGTCTCTTTCCCTGGCCAGGAGTCACCTGATCTCTTTGTTCTCCAGCCCCTTCAGCCGGCACCTTGCAGGGGGGGCCCAGGCCAGCAGTTGCCAGGAGACAGGGTGTCGGCCAGTCTCTGTGCAGACACCATCACACCGGCCCTCTTAGATCCTTAAGAAAGGCATTGGGGAAACTGAGGCATCCACCCAGTATTCAGAGACAACGTTAAGAACATTCCCGCTTCGTCACAATGGGAAATCACCAGCCGCCCATCGCGCCATCAATTCCTGTATTAAATCCAAAGGCCAAACGGCGCGTTCTGCGGTCGCGCTCAGCGCGCTCAGCGGCCGTTCCGGCCGCCGGGGGAGAGCTCTCTCAGCGCTCTAAAAAACCCACCTCCGCGAGGGGTGCAGCTCCCAATGCTGGGGCCCTGTCTACACGAAATTGCTGCGCTCAGGGGGGTGTTTTTTCCAGTGTAGAGAAGCCCACAGGAACAAGCTTTTTATAAGACACGTGATCTGGGTACTTACAACCCGGCCAGCCCTAGGGTGAGTCCCGACGTGATCAGGCAGGATCTGACAAAGCGCCTTCACATTCCTGGCTCTCTCTTTGTACCGGTTAGCGAATTTGCTGGCTTTAGCAAAGACCCAGTTTGAAGCAGTTTATCCTGGCTACGTTTCTTCCTCTGGGGCCTTCTCTCAACACCCCCTGCAATGTTTGATTACCAGCAGACCAGTGGGAAGGTTTGCGGCGTCTTTCTCTGGAGAGAATTTCCCGTTTCTTTCCGCGGCTCTTTACTTGATTAGTTACTTTGGGACCCATCCGTCCTTCCCTCACGACAAGAAACCCGACGTAAGCATACAAGCGTCACCTCAGGACGGGATGCAGAGACAAAGTTTCTTGACAACTGTCACGGAGTGTGGGGGAGTCCGGCCCTGCACCCCTCTTCCCCGGCGTCACTGGGAGTCTCAGCCAGCCAGTAGAACAGAAGGTTTATTAGAGATGCCAGGAACACAGTCCAACCAGAGCTTGTCAGTACATCCAGGACCCCTCAGTCGGGTCCTTCCGGGGGGCAGGGAGCTTAGACCCCAGCTCGGGGCTCTCTGCATTTCACCCCACAGCTCCAAATGGGGCAGGGAGGCCAGACCCTGTCTGCCCCTCTCCCCTCCTCTTCCCAAGCCAGCTCCAAACTGAAACTCTCCAGCCCCTCCTCTCCCTTTGTCTCCTTCCCGGGCCAGGAGGTCACCTGATCCCTTTGTTCCAACACCTTCAGCTCTCACCTTTGCAGGGGAGGGCCCGGGGCCATTGGTTGCTAGGAGACCGAGTGTCGGCCCTTCTCTGTGTCCAGGCCCCTCTGTATCAATCATGCACCCTTGTCCCACCACCTAGATACTCAAGCACTGCATAGGGAAACCGAGGCACCCACACAGTACTCAGGGAAAACATTAACAACAGTCCTAGTTTGTCACAACAACTTCAATGACTCCAGATGTGGTCGCCCCATCTCAAAAAAGATCTATTGGAATTGGGAAAGGTTCAGAAAAGGGCAACAAAAATGATTAAGGGTCTGGAACAGCTTCCGTATGAGGAGAGATGAATAAGACTGGGACTTTTCAGCGTGGAAAAGAGACGACTCAGGGGGGATACGATAGAAGTCTATAAAATCATGACGGGTGTGGAGAAAGTAAATCAGGACGTGTTATTTACTCCTTCTCATTACACAAGAACTAGGGGTCACCAAATTAATAATAGACAGGTGCCAACTCTGTCCCAAGGATTTCCCTACACCCCTCCGAATTTCCCCAACACCCCCCCCCCCCAGTTTTATGAACTAGTTACATGCAGTGTTGCCAATTTAGTGATTGTTTGGAAATGTGACTGGAAAGCGAAACACTAATGCAGGCCTTAAAAGCATATAAAGTGTAAGATAAAATGCGTGTATCTGAAAAAGTACAATAGATTTGAAAAGTATGAACACAGACCAGCTTCCTTATACAGCTGTTATTTTTTATGACAACGTCAGTGCATTCTGTCACAGAGTATAGGGGAGTCCGGCCCTGCACCCCTCTTCCCCGGATTCACTGGGAGTCTCAGCCAGTCAGTAGAACAGAAGGTTTATTAGAGATGCCAGGGACACAGCCCAACCAGAGCTTGTCAGTACGTCCAGGACCCCTCAGTCGGGTCCTTCCGGGGGGCAGGGAGCTTAGACCCCAGCCTGGGGCTCCCTGCATTTCGCCCCACAGCTCCAACCGGGGCAGGGAGGCCAGACCCTGTCTGCCTCGCTCGTCTCTTCCCCGGCCAGTTCTCAAACTCCAACTCTCTAGCCCCTCCTCTGCCTTTGTCTGCTTCCCGGGCCAGGAGGTCACCTGATCCCTTTGTTCTCACACCTTCAGCTCTCACCTTTGCCGGGGGAGGGGCCGGGCCATCTGTTGCCAGCAGACAGGGCCATTCTCTGTGTCCATGCCTCTGCCTTCTAGGGCTTTGTAACAATCATGCACCGTTGTCCCACCACCTAGATACTCAAGCACCACATAGGGGAAACTGAGGCACCCACACAGTACTCAGGGAAACCTTAACTACAGTCCTAGTTCGTCACATCTCTCCCCCCTCCGAGACCGAACTGAGCGGGGTCACTTTAGCCAGTGACCCGGGGAAGTTCGAACCTGGTCACACCAGGCCGTTCCAGTTCCACGGGCTCCCTTAGGTTGGGTGGGCTTGATGGCACCCGCAGGCCGCATGTGGGAAGGTTTATGCGGCCCGTGCCCTCTTCCCATCCCAAAACCCCTGGGGTTCAAGCTGAGATCAGGTCTTTTCCCAGCGCTCCAGTCTGGAGGGCTGTAGTTCGGGCTCTCTTGGTTAAGAGCCTCCCTCTTGATCTGGTCCCCTCTCTGACCACGTGTCTCTGTCACCAGCCGCTCGGCATCGGCCCCTTTTCCTGGATGCAGCCACGTTGGGGCGGAATGGTGACCATACCCCGTAAAGTGCCACCCAAATAGATCCGGCTGCTGCTTCTTAAGGGCCTGCCCCATGGCCAGGCATTCCTTCTCTATGGCCTGACCGTTCTGCCTCCAGGGCAGCCGCTCCTTGCTCAGATACCCGATGGGGTGTCTCTCCCCCTTCGCATAGGCCTGCATCAGCACCACGCCCAGCCCTGTGTCTGAGGCTTCGGTGAACACTGTACAGGGCTTGGCCCGGTCTGGGTTTACTCGATCTATTGGGCCCTGGATTAGAGCCTCCTTCAGCGCACAGAGAGTCCTCTGGCCCTGCTCGGTCCAGACTGCCTCGTCTGGCTTCCCCTTCTTACCTAGCTCTGTGATGGGGGCAGCTAGGGAGCTAAAGGGGGGTACAAACCTCTGGTAGTATCCCACCATCCCGCTAAAGGCCTGGACCTGTTTCTTCGTCTGGGGAACAGGCCAAACTCTGATCGCCTCCACCTTGGCCAGCCCTGGGCTGTTGAATGACTGGTTCACCTCTAAAGCCAGCCTGTCCTTGGCCTCTCTCTCCAGGTTCTGGGCTCTTTTCCCAGTTACTCTGACTGGGGGACACCTGATGGAAGGCTGGGCTCCCATCTCAGGGGAGAGATCCATCAGGGGGTCTTCCCCATTCTCCTCCCAATTGTCCCTTACCCGTTCTAGGGGTCCCCTTACTCTCCTCCCATACCACAGCTTGAAAGGGAAGCCCCCTGGTGATTCCTGGGGCACTTCCTTGTGCCATCGGTGGGGCAGGTCCTTGTCCCAGTCCTGTGGATGCTGATTGATGCAAGTCTTCAGCATCAGCCTCATGGTCCCCTGAACTCTCTCCACCAGCCCATTGCACTGGGGATGATATGCTGAGGCCCAACTGTGCCGGACCCCACATTTCTCCCACAAGCACCGGAGCAGGGCCGACATGAAGTTGGACCCTTGGTCTGTCAGGACTTCCTTGGGGAACCCCACTCGGCTGAAAATGGTCAGCAGCGCATCCGCCACGGTGTCTGCTTCAATGGAGGATAAGGGTACCGCCTCGGGGTAGCGGGTGGCAAAATCTACCACCACCCGAATGTACTTCTTCCCCGACTGGGTTGCCCTGCTGAGGGGGCCCACCCCATTCATAGCCACCTTCTGGAAAGGTTCCTCCCTGATGGGCAGGGACCTCCAGGGATCTTCTCCCTTACCTTGGACCAGGTATAATAGCCGGTGATGATACTTCGGGTGCCCCACCGGCTGCCTCCTGATTCCCCGCAGTTCTACTTCCCCTTGGGAAGCCCATTCCCGGCACAGGAATCCCTTCTCCCACAGGGATCTGTCTCTGCAGTCTTCCCCAAGGGGGTTTGCAGCGCTGTGGCCAGCAAGTTCCCTTAGCTTCTCCAAAGCGGGATCCCTCTGCAGCTCACTGGCCAGGCCTGGGGTCACTGCCCCACTGAGCCCTGTCCCTGGTGGCTCCCTCCCTGCCGTGGAATCACTTCCCGGCAGCATCTCTGGACCAGGCAAGCCTGGTTGGCAGCCGTCCTGCCCTGCCTGTGTGTTCCCCCACTCAGCTGGGGTCTCTGCTCCCCCCGGGCTCAGCGCTGCCCTGGCTGTCCCTGTGGGGCCAGGCAGCGAGCTCGCTGCTTTGGTCACAGCATCAGAGCCAGCGTGAGCCACCTCTCCAGTGTGCAGGGGGGTGGGGAGCATCTCTCTGACCCACCCCGCCCTAGGGGTCTGGTTACAGGCAGGCAGGTAACCGGGGCCTGGCAGCTCCTCCCCCCTGCCAGCCAGGTCATTTGCATTTTCACTGACCATTTCCCTCTTAGCCAATTGGTTTCCTGAGTTCAAATTCAAATCCTCGGCCGTTACAGGGCCTGGATCCTGTCCCAAAGATACACAGTCACCCCCCAACAGCACCTCACCGCTGATATCCTGGAGACCCCCAACCACCAGCCAGCCCGACCCCTCCTGGGTCTGCACAGGGATCTGGGCCATAGGCAGGGCGAATGGGTCCGTCCCTGGGACCCTCACCCAGGTCACACAGCCCCCCAGCAGCTGGTGGGGGTGCACCACCCGGGGCCTGACCACAATTCTCTCTGTCCCGGGGTCTTGCCACCCCCCAAATGTCTCTCCATTGACCATCAGCTTCCGCTTCCACTGGGGGTCCATAGGGCTTGAGTCCAGGGCCAGGAGTGGAAATCCGTCCACCATCCCACCCTTCTGGCTGGTGGAGTTTATGGCCTTGGGACCCAGCAAGGGGGTTAAATCCCGGGGCTTTTCCGCAGGGTCTCCCTGGTTCCAATCACCAGTCTGCTCCAAGGCAGTGAGGTGGGCCTCCACATCCCCACCCTCCTTAACCAGGGGCAGCAATTTAGGATCGAGGTTCCCTGCGGAGCTGGCACCCCGGGATCTGTCCCCACTTACCCCTGGCCAGTCCCCTATGCCTCTCAGTTCCACCACCGCAAGTTCACGCTGCTGCTTCTTCTGTAGGTCTTTCTCGGGCTCTTGCTGTCTCTCACCGTCCTCTTGCTCTCTCGGACTCCGCTCCAGTCCCATCCGTCTCCAATCCCCTGCTGGGGAACCCGATCGTGAAGACCTCCGTCTGGTTGGGGACCAGACTCTTGGGGATGCCAGGCTATCACTCCAGCTGCTCCCAGATCCTGCTGTAGCCCCATTGGGGTCAGGAATCTGCTCCCTGGAATGGTCATCTTCCTCCAGCCGCGTGATTAACTGGGCTTTAGTGAGCTTTCCAATGGGTATCCCTCTCTTTTTGCACAGGGTTACAATGCTCTTCTTAAGGAGAAGGCGATACGCCATCACTTCACTGCTCCCAAGTTTGCTGTGGACTCGCAGGCCTGTGTGCTCTTAGCTCCCCACGGTTTCCAGGAAGAACCCCAAGTGTGCCAGCCCTTCTCCAGGTCACCGCCTCTTTGCCAGGGTCGAGCTGCAGCTCCTGCGCCCCTGGGTCCACTCACGGCACCCCCAGGGGAACCCTGTCACTGCAAAATTCCTTCTCTCTCCCAGGGCCAAGCCGCAGGCTCCTCCGCCCCTGGGACTGCTCACTGTAGCCCCCAGGGGGACCCCCTCATTGCACAGTCCTTCTCGCTGGACACACACTCCCAGGGGTTAAGCGTAGCTCCTCCGCTCCCCGAAACCGCTCCTCCGTGAGCCTTCAGCACGCCTGGTCCTCGTTAGCACCCCTTCGTTCTACTGCTCCCCAGTTACTTACTGCAGGAAGCGCCGTTCACGGGGTGCAGATCATCCCACCACTGCCACCAGTTGTCACAGAGTATAGGGGAGTCCGGCCCTGCACCCCTCTTCCCCGGATTCACTGGGAGTCTCAGCCAGTCAGTAGAACAGAAGGTTTATTAGAGATGCCAGGGACACAGCCCAACCAGAGCTTGTCAGTACGTCCAGGACCCCTCAGTCGGGTCCTTCCGGGGGGCAGGGAGCTTAGACCCCAGCCTGGGGCTCCCTGCATTTCGCCCCACAGCTCCAACCGGGGCAGGGAGGCCAGACCCTGTCTGCCTCGCTCGTCTCTTCCCCGGCCAGTTCTCAAACTCCAACTCTCTAGCCCCTCCTCTGCCTTTGTCTGCTTCCCGGGCCAGGAGGTCACCTGATCCCTTTGTTCTCACACCTTCAGCTCTCACCTTTGCCGGGGGAGGGGCCGGGCCATCTGTTGCCAGCAGACAGGGCCATTCTCTGTGTCCATGCCTCTGCCTTCTAGGGCTTTGTAACAATCATGCACCGTTGTCCCACCACCTAGATACTCAAGCACCACATAGGGGAAACTGAGGCACCCACACAGTACTCAGGGAAACCTTAACTACAGTCCTAGTTCGTCACACATTCATTTCGGTGATGTTGGCCAACCTAATCATTTCAACTGATGAACTGTAAGCAAAGTCTAAATGAGCTCTCCCGGCAGCTAGTGATGAGCTGGGGACTGGGGGGAAAGGCTTCAGGACCAGATTGTATTTACATTCACACCTAATCTACCTAGGTATCCAGCAAACAGAGCTGTGTTGCCCAAGTGATAGATTTTGGCTGGGGTTGGGTTACAAATCACTTGAATGCAGGGGGTTGTTGTTTTTATTGTATGAGTAAAGGGCAGTAGAATTGTCCTTAGCCTGTGCTGATTGAGGGCATCAGGAGAGAGGGTGGGGACAGGTGTTTAGCTTGATGGTCTGCCTGAGTCACAAGTACAATTTGACCTGCGCTTCTCCTCTGCTTAGAGACAGAGCTGATTAGGCTCCATAGAGAGTCTTTCGTTTTGTTAAGGGACCACTACAGCCGAAATCACTGATAATCAGGTCTAAGCGCTAAGACCTGCTGTGGGGACAGTGTTTGTGTGGAAGAGACGGCCCAGTCTGCACTAGCAGCGAGGTTCCCCCACTGAGAGCTCAGCTGAAATCACCGATAATCAGGTCTAAGCGTGGGGACAGTGTTTGTGTGGAAGAGACGGCCCAGTCTGCACTAGCAGCGAGGTTCCCCCACTGAGAGCTCAGCTGAAATCACTGATAATCAGGTCTAAGCGTGGGGACAGTGTTTGTGTGGAAGAGACGGCTCAGTCTGCACTAGCAGCGAGGTTCCCCCTGTGACGAACTAGGACTGTAGTTAAGGTTTCCCTGAGTACTGTGTGGGTGCCTCAGTTTCCCCTATGCGGTGCTTGAGTATCTAGGTGGTGGGACAACGATGCATGATTGTTACAAAGCCCTAGAAGGCAGAGGCCTGGACACAGAGAAGGGCTCTGTCTCCTGGCAACAGATGGCCCGGCCCCTTGCCCAGCAAAGGTGAGAGCTGAAGGTGTGAGAACAAAGGGATCAGGTGACCTCCTGGCCCGGGAAGCAGACAAAGGCGGAGGAGGGGCTGGAGAGTTGGAGTTGGAGGCTGGCCTGGGGAAAACACTGCTCTGTCCGCATATCCATTCAAGGGACACCATCATAGGACCTAACCACATCAACCATGCCATCAGGGGCTTGTTCACCTGCACATCTACCAATGTGATATATGCCATCATGTGCCAGCAATGCCCCTCTGCCATGTACATTGGCCAAACCGAACAGTCTCTATGCAAAAGAATAGATGGACACAAATCTGACATCAGGACTCATAACATTCAAAAATGAGTCGGAGAACACTTCAATCTCCCTGGTCACTCAATAACAGACCTAAAAGTGGCAATTCTTCAACAAAAAAACTTCAGAAACAGACTCCAACGTGAAACTGCAGAACTGGAATTAATTTGCAAACTGGACACCATCAGATTAGGCCTGAATAAAGACCGGGAGTGGTTGGGTCAATACAAAACCGAAACCTAATTTCCCCAATACTAATTTACCCCTACTGTTACTCACACCTCCTTGTCAACTGTCTGAAATGGGCCACTCTCGTTACCACTTCAAAAGTTATTATTCCTCCCTTGGACAAAGAGACAAAGGCCGAGGAGGGACTGGAGAGTTTCAGTTTGGAGCTGGCTGGGGAAATGGAGGGAGGCCCAGACCCAGGGTCTGGCCTCCCTGGCCCCAATATGGACCTGACTGAGGGGTCCTGTTTCTGTACCTACAAGCTCTGGGTTAGACCCTGTTCCTGTCATCTAATAAACCTTCCATTTTACTGGCTGGCTGAGGGAACGTATCAAGGGAGACTGTGCCAGGCTGGGGAAGACGCTTAAGGAAATCGAGGCTCAGGTGATCTTCAGTGGGATTCTGCCTGTCCCTAGAGAAGGGCGACAAAGGTGTGACAAGATTATGATGCTCAATAGATGGCTCAGGGATTGGTGCTACAAGGAGGGCTTTGGGATGTCTGGCCACTGGGAGGCATTCATGGACAGAGGACTGGTCTCGCGGGATGGACTTCACCTGAGTAGGGAAGGAAATAGACTTCTAGGATGGAGGCTGGCACAACTGATGAAAAGAGATTTAAAGTAGGAGTTCGTGGGAGATGGTTGGGAGATGTCCAGATAATCTCCACGCTGGATTTTACCATTGAGAGGGAAGAGAACGACGTAAGAAAGGATACAGCCGTGGGTAGGAGAATGGACATAAGGAGGAAGGGTAGTGTAGATGCCAGTCTAAAGAACGTGAGCGAGTAAACAAAAATTAAGATGTTTGTACACCAATGCGAGGAGTCTAGGTAACAAAATGGAGGAATTAGAGCTACTGGTGCAGGACGTGAAACCAGATGTTATAGGGATAACAGAAACATGGTGGAATAGTCATGACTGGAGTACAGGTATTGAAGGGTGTGTGCTGTTTAGGAAAGACAGGAATAAAGGTAAAGGTGGTGGAGTAGCATTGTATATCAATGATGAGGTAGACCAGGGATCTCAAACTCAGAGCACCACGAGGGTCACATGAGAACTCGTAAATTGGCCCTCGGGCCACATCACTGAAATGATACAAAAGTATAGTCAAAAATGAAAACAATGAAGCGTAATAGAGTATGCTATGAAAAGTCAATGCATTCACTTTTTAAAACCTGCAATGCAAAGAGGGGTTTTAATAAACTATAAACACTCGGTAATGTTTGGCGCTTGGCTGCCAGAGGAGTCGGCGCCTACGGCGGGCCGCAGGAAATAACTCCGCGGGCCGCATGTGGCCCGCGGGCCGCGTGTTTGAGACCCCTGAGGTAGACTGTAAAGAAATTAGAAGCGACGGAATGGATAAGACAGAGTCTGTCTGGGCAAAAATCACATTGGGGAAGAAAACTACTAGAGCCTCCCCGGGGATAGTGCTTGGGGTGTGCTATAGACCACCGGGATCTGATTTGGATATGGACAGAGACCTCTTTCATGTTTTTAATGATGTAAATAATAATGGGAACTGCGTGATCATGGGAGACTTTAACTTCCCAGAGATAGACTGGAGGATAAGTTCTAGTAATAATAATAGGGCTCAGATTTTCCTAGATGCGATAGCTGATGGATTCCTTCACCAAGTATCAGGGGGGGAGCCGTGTCAGTCTGGATCTGTAGAAGCGACAAAGGGTCCTGTGGCACCTTATAGACTAACAGAGGTATTGGAGCATAAGCTTTCGTGGGTGAATCCCCACTTCTTTGGATGCAAGCAGTGGAAAAAAACTCCACTGCTTGCATCCGAAGAAGTGGGAATTCACCCACGAAAGCTTATGCTCCAATACCTCTGTTAGTCTATAAGGTGCCACAGGACCCTTTGTCGCTTCACCAAGTAGTTGCTGAACCCACAAGGGGGGATGCCATTTTAGATTTGGTTTTGGTGAGTAGTGAGGACCTCATAGAAGAAATGGTTGTCGGGGACAACCTTGGTTCAAGTGATCATGAGCTAATTCAGTTCAAACGGAATGGAAGGATAAACAAAAGTAAATCTGTTACTAGGGTTTTGATTTCAAAAGGGCTAACTTTAAAAAATGAAGGAAATTAGTTAGGGAAGTGGATTGGACTGAAGAATGTATGGATCTAATGGCGGAGGAGGCCTGGGATTACTTCAAATCAAAGTTGCAGAAGCTATCAGAAGCCTGTATCCCAAGAAAGGGGAAACAATTCATAGGCAGGAGTTGTAGACCAAGCTGGATGAGCAAGGATCTCAGAGAGGTGATTAAGAAAAAGCAGAAAGCCTACAAGGAGTGGAAGATGGGAGGGATCAGCAAGGAAAGCTACCTTATTGAGGTCAGAGCATGTAGGGATAAAGTGAGAAAGGCTAAAAGTCATGTAGAATTAGACCTTGCAAAGGGAATTAAAACCAACAGTAAAAGGTTCTATAGCCATATAAATAGGAAGAAAACAAAGAAAGAAGAAGTGGGACCGCTAAACACTGAGGATGGAGTGGAGGTTAAGGATAATCTAGGCATGGCCCAATATCTAAACAAATACTTTGCCTCAGTCTTTAATGAGGCTAATGAGGAGCTTAGGGATAATGGGAGGATGACAAATGGGAATGAGGATATAGAGATAGATATTGCCACATCCGAGGTAGAAGCCAAACTCAAACAGTTTAATGGGATTAAATCGGGCGGCCCAGATAATCTTCATCCAAGAATATTAAAGGCACTGGCAGATGAAGTTGCAAGCCCATTAGCAAGAATTTTTAATGAATCTGTAAACTCAGGGATTGTACCGTATGACTGGAGAATTGCTAACATAGTTCCTATTTTGAAGAAAGGGAAAAAAAAGTGATCCGGGTAACTACAGGCCTGTTGGTTTGACATCTGTAGTATGCAAAGTGTTGGAAAAAATGTTGAAGGAGAAAGTAGTTAAGGACATTGAGGTCAATGGTAATTGGGACAAAATACAACATGGTTTTACAAGAGGTAGATCGTGCCAAACTAACCTGATTTCCTTCTCTGAGAAGGTAACAGATTTTTTAGACAAAGGAAAGCAGTGGATCTAATTTACCTCGATTTCAGTAAGGCGTTTGATATGGTGCCACATGGGGAATTATTAGTTAAATTGGAAAAGATGGGGATCAATATGAAAACTGAAAGGTGGATAAGGAACTGGTTAAAGGGGAGACTACAGCGGGTCATACTGAAAGGGGAACTGTCAGGCTGGAGGGAGGTTACCAGTGGAGTTTCTCAGGGATCAGTTTTGGGACCAATCTTATTTAATCTTTTTATTACTGACCTCGGCACCAAAAGTGGGAGTGTGCTAATAAAGTTTGCGGATGACACAAAGCTGGGAGGTATTGCCAATTCAGAGAAGGATCGGGATATCCTACAGGAAGATCTGGATGACCTTGTAAACTGGAGTAATAGTAATAAGATGAAATTTAATAGTGAAAAGTGCAAGGTCATGCACTTAGGGATTAATAACAAGAATTTTAGTTATAAGCTGGGGACACATCAGTTGGAAATAACGGAAGAGGAGAAGGACCTCGGAGTCCTGGTTGATCACAGGATGACTATGAGCCACCAATGTGATGTGGCTGTGAAAAAAGCTAATGTGGTCTTAGGATGCATCAGGCGAGGTATTTCCAGGAGAGATCAGGAGGTGTTAGTACCGTTATACAAGGCACTGGTGAGACCTCATCTGGAATACTGTGTGCAGTTCTGTCTCCCGTGTTTAAGAAGGATGAATTCAAACTGGAACAGGTACAGAGAAGGGCTATTAGGATGATCCGAGGAATGGAAAACCTGTCTTATGAGAGGAGACTCAAAGAACGTGGCTTGTTTAGCCTAACCAAAACAAGGCTGAGGGGAGCTAAGATTCCTTTCTATAAATATATCAGAGGGATAAATACCAGGGAGGGAGAGGAATTATTTCAGCTCAGTACCAATGTGGACACAAAACCAAATGGATATAAACTGGCCATCAGGAAGTTTAGACTTGAAATTAGACAAAGGTTTCTAATCATCAGAGGAGTGAAGTTCTCGAACAGCCTTCCAAGGGGAGCAGTGAGGGCAAAAGACCTATCTGGCTTCAAGGTTAAGCTAGATACGTTTATGGAGGGGATGGTATGATGGGTTAGCCTAATTTTGGCAATGAATTGATCTTTGATTATTAGCAGTAAATATGCCTGTGATGGGATGTTAGATGGGTGGGATCTGAGTTTACTGCAGAGAATTCTTTCCTGGGTGTCTGGCTGGTGAGTCTTGCCCACATGCTCTGGGTTCAGCTGATCGCCATATTTGAGGTCGGGAAGGAATTTTCCTCCAGGACAGATTGGCAGAGGCTCTGGGGGGCTTTCACCTTCCTCTGCAGCGCGGGGCACGGGTCACTTGCTGGAGGATTCTCTGCACCTCGAAGTCTTTAAAGCATGATCTGAGGACTTCAATTGCTGAGACATTGGTGAGAGGATTATTCCAGGAGTCGGTGGGTGAGATTCTGTGACCTGCATTGTGCAGGAGGTCAGACTAGATGATCATAATGGTCCCTTCTCACCTTAAAGTCTATGAGTCATGTCTGACTGCGGAGTCGGGGGGCAGGACCCTTTGGCTCCCCCAGGACCCCGCCCGGGCGGACTCGCTGCGGGAAGCGCACGGTGGGGCCGGGGATGCTGGATGCTCCGGGGTCAGACCCAGGAAGGTGGAAGCTGGGGAAGCTTCTTGCCTTGGAGACAGTCGGCTCCCAGAGAGGAGGCTCCCCCAGAGTCCTGGCTGGCTCCGTAGGGAGCAGCCCCAGAGCGTCGCCCGGGGACACTGTGACACCATCCGCCTACCCTCTCTCCCTACCTTCCCATCCATCCATCCATCCATCCATCCATCCATCCATCCACCACCTTTCCTCCCTATCTTCTCACTGTCCACCCACCCATCCACATACCCTTCCTACCTTTTCTCCCACCACCCAGTCACTCACCCTCCCATCCATTCATCCACCCTCCCTATCTTCCTATCCATCCACCCACCTACTTTTCCTCCCTATCGTCTCACCCATCTCATTCCATCCACCCATGTACCTGCCATCCCATCCCACCCATCCATCTCTCCGCCCCATGTTCCCATCCCCCAGCTATCTAGCAGACCTTCCCATTGCTCCAACCACTCTCCGGTGCTCTTATCCCGGCAGAAGCTGGTCACTAAGCTTTTGGATACTTAGACCAACCAATGAGGGTCTAAAGTTCTTTCTCCCTCTCCCCTCAGGGCAGGACTCCTCCTGCTGTCTGCTGCTTGGTGCCATGAAGCTCCTAGTCCCCTGGGTCTCTTTCCAGCCATCCCTCTTCACCAGCCTTTGCGTGCTGGCTATCCTGACCACCTCCACCTTATTATGCCTGGACAGACAGTTCTCCATCCTGGGGTGGAGGAACCCATCACTCAATGATCCAGGGCAGAGCCCATCTGCTTTCTTCATGGAACGGGGCATGTGGACCGTGAACTCCCTGGGGCGCCTGGGGAACCAGATGGGGGAATACGCCACCCTCTACGCCCTGGCCAAGATGAACGGGCGCCCGGCCTACATCCTCCCGGAGATGCATCGGCAGCTGGCGCCGCTCTTCCGCATCACCCTGCCCGTGGTCTCCGGCGACGTGGTCCGGAGCGTCCCGTGGAGGAACTATGAGCTCCACGACTGGATGTCGGAGGAGTACAGGCACATCGAGGGGAAATATGTCCGGCTCACGGGCTACCCCTGCTCCTGGACCTTCTACCACCACCTCCGGCAGGAGATCCTCCAGGAATTCTCCTTCCACGACCACGTCAAGGAGGAGGCCAACCGGTACCTGGCCGGGCTGCGCGGGCAGCGCCGGAACGTGACCTACGTGGGCATCCACGTCCGGAGGGGGGATTACATCCAGGTGATGGCCGAGCTCTGGAAGGGGGTGGTGGCGGACAAGGCCTACCTGGAGAAGGCCATGGGCTACTTCCGGGCCAAGTACCAGGAGCCGGTCTTCGTGGTGACCAGCAACGGGATGGAGTGGTGCCGGGAGAACATCGACGCCTCGCGGGGGGACGTGTATTTCTCGGGGGACGGGAAGGAGTCGTCGCCAGGGAGGGATTTCGCTCTCTTGGCTCATTGCAACCACACGATCATGACCATCGGGACCTTCGGCATCTGGGCCGGGTACCTGGCTGGGGGAGAGACCATCTACTTGGCCAACTATACCCTCCCCGACTCCCCCTTCCTCGACATCTTTAAGCCTGCGGCCACCTTCCTGCCCCAGTGGATCGGGATTGACGCCGATCTCTCCCCGCTGCGGAGTGGGACATCTGGCTAAAGGAGCTCAGCCAATGGGATCCACCCACCGTGGCTTGGCCGGTCTGCCCAGGATTGGTCACCTGGGATCCCTGAGCCAGTGAACTACATCGGTGCTACTGATCTGATAGGAATGTTCAGAGCGATGGAGTATGGGGGCCAGGACTCCTGGGTTCTCCCCCTGGCTCTGGGAGGGGAGTGGTGCCCAGGGGTTAGAGCAGGGGGCTGGGAACTAGGACACCGGGGTTCTCTCCCCAGTTCCAGTGGTGAGTTCCGGCGACCAGGGATGCTGGCCAGGGGCGGTGCAGGTGGGCCAGGACCATGACTCTGAGTTGTTTTGTGAATGTGGTTTTGTTACAAGAGACAAATACAATCGCTCGGCGCTGACCTGGCCAGGCTCAGAACCCCTCAGGTAAGCCATGGCCTAGCCCCCCCCCCTGCCACGGGCTCCCAGTGCCGGGACACACACACATCCCAGGTCAGGGGGTCCTGGCGTCTCTCCCCACTCGGTGGAGGTACACTGGGGGTCAAGAGCGGAGAATTGTGAATGAACAAGTGCAGCCAGAAAGGGAAAAGCCTCATGCCCCATTCCCGGCCCCCCTGAGCCAGCCAGTTCCCCCCTCACACACTCTGGCTAGGGGCCAGCAGACGGACGGACAGACGGGTCCCAGAAACTCCAACCTGTTCTATTGGCAGGTGGCACGGGGCTGCAGGGGGTGACGTGGGGGCGGGTGGGGGATCTCCATGGGGACATGCTCAGACCCGGGGCGGCACGAGGGGGCGCTGGGCTGCAGGGGGCTCCACGGGGCGGGGGGGGCCGCTCTCCCCTGGCAGGCGGGGCTGGCCTCAGGGGGCGCTAGGGGCAAAGGACGGATCTCAGAACATGAGGCTGGTGGGGGTGGAGGAGGCGTCACCCCGATGGCCACGGCTCATGTGACCAGACGGGCTCTATGCTTGTTCCCGACCCGCAGCCCCCTGCTAGCCCAGCCCTGGGCTCCCCCCAGCCCTGCCGGTGCCCCTCACTCCCGACCCGCAGCCCCCTGCTAGCCCAGTCCTGGGCTCCCCCCAGCCCTGCCGGTGCCCCTCACTCCCGACCCGCAGCCCCCTGCTAGCCCAGTCCTGGACCCCTCCCAGCGCTGCCAGTGCCCCTCACTCCCGACCCGCAGCCCCCTGCTAGCCCAGCCCTGGACTCCTCCCAGCCCTGCCGGTGCCCCTCACTCCCGACCTGCAGCCCCCTGCTAGCCCAGCCCTGGACTCCTCCCAGCCCTGCTGGTGCCCCTCACTCCCGACCCGCAGCCCCCTGCTAGCCCAGTCCTGGGCTCCCCCCCAGCTCTGCCCGTGCCCCTCACTCCCTGTGATGAAGTGGGGAATTTTCTGGATGCTTTGTGTAAGTGCTGTGTGTGCCTCAGTTTCCCCCATGTTTAACCAGGTGGTGGGAGGGGTGTTGTTGCAGAGGCCCAGATGTGACCTCACCTAGCAGCCTGGGCCCTTGGTAACGTAGTGACCGATGACCCGGGTGGGCCCGAATTGGGAGCCCGCCGGGTTCTGGCCAGTGGGAGCACAAAGGACGGAGGAGAGAGACCCCGGCACCAAAGACACAGGACGGAGGAGGGGCTGTGGGGCTGGTGATATTGGGGGGGGGGGGGGTGTCGGCTGGAAGGAGCTCGCTCTGGACTGGAGACAAGGAGGGGTCTGGACCCTTTCTGGACTGGGACAGACCCAGCTGGACGGTGCTGAGACCGGCCAGGCCCGAGCCCCTGAGAGCTGCCTGGGCTGCGTTCGGCTGAACAATAAACCCTCCTGTTTTACGCCGGCTGAGAGTCCCTGCAGGCTGGACACCGGGGGCATCGCTCCCCCTGGCGGGGGGGAGCCAGGGGGCCAGAGCGAGAGGACCCCCTGAGGGGGCTCATGGAGGGAGCCAGGCGGGCTGGCGACTCAGGGGTTGTAGAGATATTAAAGAAGGTACCGATTTCCCCAAGTGAAAAGAACCCCCCATAACTTGTCTAAAATCCAACAGCCTCACCGAGGGAAACGGTCTCTTGGGTGTCCCGGTAAAACTTGTAAGCTACTCTCTGTACAAACATCGATCGCATCTGTCTTTTGAAAGCTCCTTTTACGATGTAAAACTTACAAACAAGTTCGTTGCCTCTGCGCTTCCCGCAGTTTACTCTGTAATTGATACAAGGTAAATAAACGCTAGAAGGTGTGAAGTGACTTGCACTTCATTGTAACAAGCGAGGGCTCTCGGAAACAGACCCCCCCCCTGTGATTAAAGGGCCGGGAGTCTCAAATGAATTCGCACACACCCCGAAAGTGGTGGAGACAGTAAATTAAGCTATAGACTGTGTGCTGATGAATGTACGATACACATGAATGGCTAGGGAGGTGCCAGCCTAGAAAGGGAGAATCCATCGGCCGAAGACAGGTTTCGGGTGGACTGATACGCCCCCCCGGAGGGTAAACCTGGGATCCACCCCAGCACCTGGAATAGGGTGACCAGATGTCCCGATTTTATAGGGACAGTCCCGATTTTTGGGTCTTTTTCTTATATAGGCTCCTATTACCCCCCACCCCCGTCCCGATTTTTCACATTTGCTGTCTGGTCACCCTAACCTGGAAGGATGAGAGAAACCGACTTCGGACAGCGTGGAGCCACGAGGCACGTGCCGGCTGATGAAGCAGTTCCCATAGACTGACATAGGAATAAATCCCTAGAAGAATGGCCTCTAAAACTGAGAACTTGGCGTCTCTGGTTCTGCTGCCAACCTCCAGGAGCATCAGATGAATCTGACAAGGCCTCGTCCACCCTCATGCCCAGGCTACCTGGCCAGTAACTTGGCATGAGCAACGTCTAGGCTGGTAACTAGAACATCTGTCTAGAACGTGAATGAATGATTGCGTGAATGACAAGATCTATCTAGCTATAGAGATATACGTGGATAAGGAATAACTAGTGATAGGAATAAGGCGTCAAACAACGTTGTTTACGTTGATCTTTTGCTTTATTATTCTGTTCACAGTCAATGTGGCTTTGTTGCCTTACCCCTTTTAAGACCCTGCTGGTTTTTATTTTATTGGTATAACAGGGTGCGGCCCCAGGAGGCGGCGGGGCCAGACGGCCTAAGCCCGGAGAGCGAGCGCGACCCAGTGCGGGGGGGGGGGGGGGGGGGGTCACACCGAAGGGGGGCGTCTCCCAGGGGCCGTACGGAGCCCAGAGAGGCCGGGGCCTGGGAGTCCATCACACCCTCGACCCGTAGCCCCCGGCTAGCCCAGCCCCGACCCCATTTCCCACCCGGCTGGGAGTGAGCCCAGACTGACCTCGTGGGGAGCTGAGTTCAGGGGAGTAACCTCGGCTGGGGGTGCCGTGGGGGGACGGGGACACTGACCCCTAGTCGCCAAAGTGACCAGGTTCAACCCAGCTCCACCCCCCTGCAGTCAGCTGTCATCTAGCTACCCCCATAGCCCCCCCAAATACCCCCATAGCCCCCAGATAGCCCCATAGCCCCCCCAAATACCGCCATAGCCCCCAGATAGCCCCATAGCCCCCCAAATACCCCATAGCCCCCAGTTAGCTACTCCCATAGCCCCCCCAAATACCCCCATAGCCCCCAGTTAGCTACCCCCATAGCCCCCCAAATACCCCATACCCCCAAATACCCCCATAGCCCCCCAAATACCAGTTAGATACCCCATAACCCCCCCAAATACCCCATAGCCCCCACAAATACCCCCATAGCCCCCAGTTAGCTACCCCCATAGCCCCCCCAAATACCCCATACCCCCCAAATACCCCCATAGCCCCCCAAATACCAGTTAGCTACCCCCATAAGCCCCCCAAATACCCCATAGCCCCCACAACCCCCAGTTAGCTACCCCCATAGCCCCCCAAATACCCCCCCCAATATCCCATAGTCCCCAGTTAGCTAACCCCATAGCCCCCCAAATACCCTCATAGCCCCCAGTTAGCTACCCCCATAGCCCCCCCAAATACCCCATAGCCCCCAGTTAGCTACCCCCATAGCCCCCCCAAATACCCCATAGCCCCCAGTTAGCTATCCCCATAGCCCCCCAAATACCCCTAGGCCCCAGTTAGCTACCCTCATAGCCCCCCAAATACCCCTAGGCCCCAGTTAGCTACCCCCATAGCCCCCCAAATACCCCTAGGCCTCTCTCAGCTCTCCGGGCTCTCCCAGGCCATCGGCCTTTCGTTCCCCTCCCCGCGCGGCCGAGGGCCTGGGGCAAATGGGACAATACGGAGGCGGCAGCACGCAGGGAGGTGTCGTGCTCTCCCGACTGGCCACCGGGTGTCAGCGCCCCGGGCTGTAGGGAGAGGGGGGATCCCAGGGGGCGCTCACCCCGAGGGGTCAGGGCTGGCTGCAATGACCCAAGGCGGCAATAGGGGGTGCTGGGCTGCAGGGAGCGGAGCAGGGGGCACAGTAGGCGGTGCTGGACTGTGGGGCAGTGGCCAAGGGGCCAGTGAAAATCTGTCCCAGAGCCGGGGAGAGAACCCAGGAGTCCTGCCTCCTAGCCCCCACCCTGCTCCAACCACTAGTCCCCACTCCCCTTCCCAAGCCACAGAGCGAGCCCAGTTGTTCCCTTGTTTCATGCTGAGCCCCACTCCCAGCCCTCCCGGGCATGACTTACCCTTTCCCATTCTACCCTGCCCTCCCCGCCTGGCGCGGCAAGTCCCCCTGGTTTGCCTTAAGCCCCAGTGTGCCCCTGGGGCGTGTGCCAGGTACGGAGGGTGGAGCGGAAAAGGGTGAGTCATGCCCGGAAGCAAGTAGCTGGATTAATGTTTACAGGCTGATGAAAGTCCAAAAGGAACTAAATGGGTGAGGCAGCGTCACTTGGAGCTGGAGACGTCCGGGGAAACCGAAAAGGAGCAGACGGGAGCTGCCGCCCCTGGCGCCCGGATCCGAAACCCACCTCGCCACGGTAGGAAGGGGGGAGATTCCTGGCCTCTCTCTGACCAAAGATACCGACCCTCCAGCCGTCTGTCCGCCCAGCCCAACATCGAACTCTTCAGCCACAAATAACCCGACCCACCCACCCACTCACCCATCCCCATTGCTCTTTGTGCGCTTCTCCCGATCCGTCCATCCATCCATCCCTCCATCTACCCTTCTCCCCCTCCATCCATCCCCCCCATCTACCGTTCTCCCCCTCCATCCATCCATCCATCCATCTATCCCCCCATCTACCCTTCTCCCAATCCGTCCATCCATCCATCCATCCATCTACCCTTCTGCCCCTCCATCCATCCCTCCATCTACCCTTCTCCCCATCCATCCCCCCATCTACCGTTCTCCCCCTCCATCCATCCATCCATCCCCCCATCTACCCTTCTCCCAATCCATCCATCCATCCATCTACCCTTCTCCCCCTCCATCCATCCATCCATCCATCCCTCCATCTACCCTTCTCCCCCTCCATCCATCCCCCCATCTACCGTTCTCCCCCTCCATCCATCCATCCATCCATCCCCCCATCTACCCTTCTCCCAATCCGTCCATCCATCCATCCATCCATCTAGCCTTCTCCCCCTCCATCCATCCCTCCATCTACCCTTCTCCCCCTCCATCCATCCCCCCATTCCCCCATCTACCCTTCTCCCGATCCGTCCGTCCATCCATCCATCCATCCATCCCCCTATTTACTCTTCTCCCCATCCATTCATCCATCCATCCCCCATCCACCCTTGTCTCCATCCATCCCCCTCTTACCCTTCTCACCAGCCGTCCAACCATCCCCCCCCCCGCCCCATCTACCCTCTATCTATCTACTCACTCTACCATCCACCCTCCCATCCCCATACACACCTCTTTATTTATCTCTGCACCCATCCATTCACCCATCCTTCCCCACACACCATCCTCTATCTCCTCCGCCCCCCGCCATCCCCAACAGCCAGCCCTTTATCAGACTTCCTACTCACTCATCCTTCCCTGTATGAAACTTTTATTTGTCTACACACCCATCTCATCACACACTCCGCTACCCTTCCATCCATCCATCCATCCACCTGCCCATCCATCCATCCATCAATCCTTCCCCATACCATACCCATTATCGGTCTACCTACCCTCCTACCCAACCATCCTGCCCATACCCAATGACACAATCATTCCGGGGTATAAAATATATCGGAAGGACAGAACAGGTCGTGGGGGGGAGGGGAGTGGCACTATATGTGAAAGAAAATGTAGAATCAAATGAAGTAAAAATCTTAAATGAATCCACATGTTCCATAGAATCTCTATGGATAGTAATGCCATGCTCTAATAAGAACATAACAATAGGGATCTATTATCGACCACCTGATCAGGACAGTGATACTGATGATGAAATGCTAAGGGAGATTAGAGAGGCTATCAAAATAAAGAACTCAATAATAGTGGGAGATTTCAATTATCCCCATATTGACTGGGTACATGTCACCTCAGGACGTAATGCGGAGACAAAATTCCTCGATCCTTTAAATGACTGCTTCTTGGAGCAGCTGGTACGGGAACCCACAAGGGGAGAGTCAATACTTGATTTAGTACTGAGTGGAGCACAGGATCTGGTCCAAGAGATAACTATAACAGGACCGCTTGGAAATAGTGACCATAATATAATAACATTTAACATTCCTGTGGTGGCATTTAATTTCAAAAAGGGAAACTATGCAAAAATGAGGGGGTTAGTTAAGCAGAAATTAAAAGGTAAAGTGACTAAAGTGAAATCCCTGCAAGCTGCATGGACACTCTTCAAAGACACCATAATAGGGGCCCAAGTTAAATGTATACCCCAAATTAAAAAACAAAGTCAAAGAACTAAAAAAGAGCCACCGTGGCTTAACGACCATGTAAAAGAAGCAGTGAAAGATAAAAAGGCATCTTTTAAAAAGTGGAAGTCAAATCCTAGTGAGGTAACTAGAGAGGAGCATAAACACTGCCAAAGTAAGTGTAAAAATGTAATAAGAAAAGCCAAAATGGAGTTTGAAGAACAGCTAGCCAAAAACTCAAAAGCCAACAACAAAACATTTTTTAAATACGTCAGAAGCAGGAAGCCTGCTAAACAACCAGTGGGGCCCCTGGACGATAGAGATACAAAAGGAGCACTTACAGATGATAAAGTCATTGCGGAGAAACTAAACGAATTCTTTGCTTCGGTCTTCACGGCTGAGGACGTTGGGGAGATTCCCCAACCTGAGCTGACTTTTGTAGGTGACAAATCTGAGGAATTGAGGTGTCAGTAGAGGAGGTTTTGGAACTAATTGATAAACTTAACTGTAACAAGTCACCGGGACCAGATGGCATTCACCCAAGAGTTCTGAAAGAACTCAAATGTGAAATTGCGGAACTATTAACTAGGGTTTGTAACCTGTCCTTTAAATTGGCTTCTGTTCCCAATGACTGGAAGATAGCTAATGTAACGCCAATATTTAAAAAGGGCTCTAGAGGTGATCCCGGCAATTACAGACCGGTAAGTCTAACATCCGTACCGGGCAAATTAGTTAAAACAATAGTAAAGAATAAAATTGTCAGGCACATAGAAGAACATAAATTGTTGGGCAAAAGTCAACATGGTTTCTGTAAAGGGAAATCATGCCTTACTAATCTATTAGAGTTCTTTGAAGGGGTCAACAAACATGTGGACAAGGGCGATCCAGTAGACATAGTGTACTTAGATTTCCAGAAAGCCTTTGACAAAGTCCCTCACCAAAGGCTCTTGCGTAAATTAAGTTGCCATGGGATAAGAGGGAAGATCCTTTCATGGATTGAGACCTGGTTAAAAAACAGGGGACAAAGGGTAGGAATAAATGGTAAATTTTCACAATGGAGAGGGGTAACTAGTGGTGTTCCCCAAGGGTCAGTCCTAGGACCAATCCTATTCAACGTATTCATAAATGATTTGGAAGAAGGGGTAAACAGTGAGGTGGCAAAGTTTGCAGATGATACTAAGCTGCTCAAGATAGTTAAGACCAAAGCAGACTATGAAGAACTACAAAAAGATCTCACAAAACTAAATGATTGGGCAATAAAATGGCAAATGAAATGTAATGTGGATAAATGTAAAGTAATGCACATTGGAAAAAATAACCCGAACTAGACATACAATATGATGGGGGCTAATTTAGCTACAAACTAATCAGGAAAAAGATCTTGGAGTCATCGTGGATAGTTCTCTAAAGATGTCCATGCAGTGTGCAGCGGCAGTCAAAAAAGCAAACGGGATGTTAGGAATCATTAAAAAAGGGATAGAGAATAAGACGGAGAATATCTTACTGCCCTTATACAAATCCATAGTGAGCCCACATCTTGAATACTGCGTACAATTGTGGTCTCCTCATCTCAAAAAGGATATACTGGTATTAGAAAAGGTTCAGAGAAGGGCAACTAAAATGATTAGGGGTCTGGAACGGGTCCCATATGAGGAGAGATTAAAGAGGCTAGGACTTTTTAGCTTGGAAAAGAGGAGACTAAGAGGGGATATGATAGAGGTATATAAAATTATGAGTGGTGTGAAGGAAGTGAATAAGGAAAAGTTATTTACTTGTTCTCATAATAAAAGAACTAGGGGCCACCCAATGAAATTAGTGGGCAGCAGGTTTAAAACAAATAAAAGGAAGTTCTTCTTCACACAGTGCACAGTTAACCTGTGGAACTCCTTGCCTGAGGAGGCTGTGAAGGCTAGGACTATAACAGGGTTTAAAAGAGAACTGGATAAATTCATGGAGGTTAAGTCCATTAATGGCTATTAGCCAGGATGGGTAAGGAATGGTGTCCTTAGCCTCTGTTTGTCAGAGGGGGGTGATGGATGGCAGGGGAGAGATCACTTGATCATTACCTGTTAGGTCCACTCACTCCGGGGCACCTGGCATTGGCCACTGTCGGTGGACTGGATACTGGGCTGGATGGACCTTTGATCTGACCCAGTACGGCCTTTCTTATATTCTTATGTTCTTATGTTCTCTTATCTATCTACCCACACATCCTTCCCCATACGAACCCTCTATCTATTTACCCACCCACCCCTTACACGCACCTCTATCTACCCTTCCAACCATCCATCCATCTTTCCCCATATCTAAATCTCTATCTCTCTACTGATCCATCTATCCATCCATCTTTCCCTGTACCCAACCCTCTATCTGCTCACCGACCCACCCATTCCCCTACACATCCCTCTATCTCCCCTTCCAACCATCCATCCATCCATCCATTCTTCCCCATACCCAATCCTATATTGGTCTACCCATCCATCATCCACCCACACCCAACCCTTTATCTATCTACCCACCCATCTATCCACACAACCATCCCCACACCCAACCCTCTCTCTGGCCACCCATCCAGCTGTCCCCACACCCAGTCACCTCCTGGAGCAGTTCCCAGTGGCTGCTACCAGCCGCAGCGGGTCAGAGTCAAGGTGGCTTTGCTCGGCTGCCCCTGGCCTTATTTCAGTATGGCCTTGCTTTCAGAAGTGTGCGCTCGATACATTCTTCTTTTCATGGGTTTCCAAAGGTCGATATTTAAGCCTCTCTCCACATTCTGGAAGGGCTGAGGTGGGGCTAGGCCATGGGAACTCTGTGCTAACAATGTTCGGGTGCAGTTACTTGTTGGAGGGGGATGGACAGATTAGCAAGAGGGAAGTATATGGGGATGGATGGATGGGTGGGTAGAATAGAAGACGGGGGATGGGGATGGATGGCACCAGAGCAGAGAAAAGTCTACAAGAATGTGCTATTATTTGTCCTGCATTCCTTAGAGCTGCATTTGTCACCACTTTCGCCGTGGTGGGAGGAGTTGGGCTGGGGCTTGGCGAGATTAGTCAGGGCAGCTTGGCACAGCTGTGGTAAGAGGTGGATGGCCCGGAATGATCCAGCAAGGGGAGTTTCAGGGTTGAGATCAGGAAGTTGTGTCTGTAGCCATGTCCAGCGGTCTCCTTCCATTGGAACATCTGGGGGGTCTGCATGGCAGGACTCTCCGGAATTTCATGAGGGGGCATTCGTCCATTTACCTACCTTCCCATTCATCCATCCATCCATTTTCCTACCTTCCCATTCATCCATTCATCCATCTTCCTACCTTCCCATTCATCTGTCCATCCATCTTCCTACCTTCCCATTCATCCATCCATCCATCCATCTTCCTACCTTCCCATTCATCCATCCATCCATCTTCCTACCTTCCCATTCATCCATCCATCCATCTTCCTACCTTCCCATTCATCCATCCATCCATCTTCCTACCTTCCCATTCATCCATCCAACCATCTTCCTACCTTCCCATTCATCCATCCGTCCATCTTCCTACCTTCCCATTCATCCATCCATCCATCTTCCTACCTTCCCATTCATCCATTCCTCCATCTTCCTACCTTCCCATTCATCCATCCATCCATCTTCCTACCTTCCCATTCATCCATCCATCCATCTTCCTACCTTCCCATTCATCCATCCAACCATCTTCCTACCTTCCCATTCATCCATCCGTCCATCTTCCTACCTTCCCATTCATCCATCCGTCCATCTTCCTACCTTCCCATTCATCCATCCGCCTATCCATCTTCCTACCTTCCCATCCATCCATCCATCCATCCATCTTCCTACCTTCCCATCCATCCATCCGCCCATCCATCTTCCTACATCCCATTCATTCATCCGTCCATCTATCTTCCTACCTTCCCATCCATCCATCCATCCATCCATCTTCCTACCTTCCCATTCATCCATCCGTCCATCTTCCTACCTTTCCATTCATCCATCCGTCCATCTTCCTACCTTCCCATTTATCCATCCGTCCATCTTCCTACCTTCCCATTCATCCATCCATCCATCTTCCTACCTTCCCATTCATCCATCCGTCCATCTTCCTACCTTCCCATTCATCCATCCGTCCATCTTCCTACCTTCCCATTCATCCATCCAACCATCTTCCTACCTTCCCATTCATCTATCCATCCATCTTCCTACCTTCCCATTCATCCATCCGTCCATCTTCCTACCTTCCCATTCATCCATCCACCTATCCATCTTCCTACCTTCCCATTCATCCATCCATCCATCCATCTTCTTACCTTCCCATTCATCCATCCATCCATCTTCCTACCTTCCCATTCATCCATCCATCCATCTTTCTACCTTCCCATTCATCCATCCATCCATCTTCCTACCTTCCCATTCATCCATCCATCCATCCATCTTCCTACCTTCCCATTCACCCATCCATCCATCCATCTTCCTACCTTCCCATTCATCCATCCATCCATCTTCCTACCTTCCCATTCATCCATCCATCCATCCATCCATCCATCGATCCATCTTCCTACCTTCCCATTCATTCATCCATCCATCCATCCATCCATCTTCCTACCTTCCCATTCATCCATCCATCCGTCCATCCATCTTCCTACCTTCCCATTCATCCATCCGTCCATCCATCTTCCTACCTTCCCATTCATCCATCCGCCCACCTTTCTACCTTCCCATTCATCCATCCGTCCATCTTCCCACCTGCCCATTCATCCATCCGTCCATCCATCTTGCTACCTTCCCATTCATCCATCCGTCCATCCATCTTCCTACCTTCCCATTCATCTATACACCCACCCCTCCATCCACCTACCTACCTTCCCTCCCTATCTTCTCAACCATACACCCACCCATCCATCCACCCTTCCTATCTTCCCATCCATGCACCCTCCCACCCAACCATCCACCCCCTCTACCTTCTGTAACAATGCTGGCTTTGGTGGGACACGTCTGAGAGTGTCAATTCAGGACACATAGCTTAGAGCAGGGCAGTTACAGCCCAAGGCTGGGATTTCTATGCACACCAAGGCAACCAAACCAACCAAACAGAGTGGACTTCGGTTTTACCCCACTGGGTAACCACAAGTCACACAAGCAATTCCCTCAGACACTCCAGATTCCCAGTATCACCACCAGTGTCACTCATTTTGGGGATGAATGGTTATGAAAACCAATACCCCAGTAGAAGAAAAAAGGTTCTCCCCATTCCAAAGGACCAAGCACCAGACCCAGGTCAATATACAAATCAGATCTTACCCACAAATCACGCTGTTGCCAATCCTATAGAATCTAAAACCTAAAGGTTTATTCATAAAAGGAAAAAGATCTAGATGAGAGCTAAAACTGGTTACATGGAATCAGTTACACACAGTAATGGCAAAGTTCAGTGTTCTTTTTCTCCACCTCATACAGTGTTCCACTTCATATGGCTACATTCAGTGTAATGGCAAAGTTCTTGGTTCAGACTTGCAGTAGGGATGGAAGAAGCTGCAGGTTCAAACAAAGTCTCTGGAGAACATCCCCAGCGGGGATGGGTCCTTCAGTGCTTTGCTCAGAGCTTCAGTTTGTAGCAAAGTCCCTCCAGAGGCAAGAAGCAGGATCGAAGAGAAGATGGAGGAGTTGCTTATAGTCTCTTGCAGGTGTAAGGACACCTCTTTGTTCTTACTGTGGGAAATTACAGCAACAGGGAGTTTGGAGTCACACAGGCCAGTCACATGTCCACGCATGCATCAGTTCGTTACAGGCGGCAGCCATTGCTCAGCTGCTACCTTGAACGTTCCCGGGAAGACTCCTCAGATGTGGACTGGAGTCTCCCAAGGTCCATTGTCCGTTAAGTGTTTCTTCGTTGGGCACTTACTGAGAACAGGGCCCTTCTCAAGAAGCTGAGCAAATGCTTCGCCGAGGCTTCTTGGAATCAAAACACATTGAGATACAAGCTGTGGCCGAGCAGGGCGCGGGGAGGATTGACGTGGGGATGTGGCGGGGGAGTTTGACTGGGACTTCTCGGCATTGGGGGTGGGATATCAGGGGTGACTTCACTGGAGGGACGAGACCTGAGCACGTAACCTGAGCCCAGGATGGGGGTTGGGGCCAGGTGACACCTTCTGCCCGGGAAACTGGACAAAGACGGGAGGAGGAGCTGGGGGAGGCGACTGGAGGGGGTTTCAGTTTGGAGCTGGCTGGGGAAACAGAGGCAGACCCAGGGCCAGGGTCTAAGCTCCCTGCCCCCCAAGATGGACCTGACTGAGGGGTCCTGTTGTCTGTACCTACAAGCTCTGTTTTGGGCTGTGTTCCTGTCACCTAATAAACCTTCTGTTTTACCAGCTGGCTGAGAGTCACGGTGAATCGCAGGAAGTGGGGGGTGCAGGGCCCTGACTCCCCCACACTCTGTGACACAAGTACATAGCCAATATTCATAACTTCAACTACAAAACTGATAGACCCATACAGAGAGCATAATCATAACCTTTCCATAGACACCTTACACGAGAACCTTTGTACAAGACTTGCTGCAAATATATAACAGTGGTTGCAACAATGATTTATACTGTGACAGGTTATGTCAGTAACGCCACAACTTCCCATGCATCCACCCACCCACCCATCTGTCCACCTACCTACCTTCCCTCCCTAACTTCTCACCCATCCACCCACCCACCCATCTATCCACCTACCTACCTTCCCTCCCTAACTTCTCACCCATCTATCCACCTACCTACCTTCCCTCCCTAACTTCTCACCCATCCACCCACCCATCTATCCACCTACCTACCTTCCCTCCCTAACTTCTCACCCATCCACCCACCCACCCATCTATCCACCTACCTACCTTCCCTCCCTAACTTCTCACCCATCCACCCACCCACCCATCTATCCACCTACCTACCTTCCCTCCCTAACTTCTCACCCATCTATCCACCTACCTACCTTCCCTTCCTAACTTCTCACCCATCCACCCACCCACCCATCTATCCACCTACCTACCTTCCCTCCCTAACTTCTCACCCATCCACCCATCTATCCACCTACCTACCTTCCCTCCCTAACTTCTCACCCATCCACCCACCCACCCATCTGTCCACCTACCTACCTTCCCTCCCTAACTTCTCACCCATCCACCCACCCACCCATCTATCCACCTACCTACCTTCCCTCCCTAACTTCTCATCCATCCACCCACCCACCCATCTATCCACCTACCTACCTTCCCTCCCTAACTTCTCACCCATCCACCCACCCACCCATCTATCCACATACCTACCTTCCCTCCCTAATTTCTCACCTGGCCACCCACCCACCCATCTATCCACCTACCTACCTTCCCTCCCTAACTTCCCACCCATCCACCCACCCACCCATCTATCCACCTACCTACCTTCCCTTCCTAACTTCTCATCCATCCACCCACCCACCCATCTATCCACCTACCTACCTTCCCTCCCTAACTTCTCACCCATCCACCCATCTATCCACCTACCTACCTTCCCTCCCTAACTTCCCACCCATCCACCCACCCACCCATCATTCCACCTACCTACCTTCCCTCCCTAACTTCTCACCCATCCACCCACCCACCCATCTATCCACCTACCTACCTTCCCTCCCTAACTTCTCACCCATCCATCCACCCACCCATCTATCCACCTACCTACCTTCCCTCCCTAACTTCTCACCCATCCACCCATCTATCTACCTACGTACCTTCCCTCCCTAACTTCCCACCCATCCACCCACCCACCCATCATTCCACCTACCTACCTACCTTCCCTCCCTAACTTCTCACCCATCCACCCACCCACCCATCTATCCACCTACCTACCTTACCTCCCTAACTTCTCACCCATCCATCCACCCACCCATCTATCCACCTACCTACCTTCCCTCCCTAACTTCTCACCCACCCACCCATCTATCCACCTACCTACCTTCCCTCCCTAACTACTCACCAATCCATTCACACATCCACCCACCCACCCACCTACCTACCTTCCCTCCCTATCTTCTCACCCATCCATCCACCCACCCTTCCACCTCCCATCCATCCATCCATCCATCCATCCATCCACCCACCCTCCCTACTTTCCGATCCATCCATCCACCCACCCACACACCTCCAATCCATGCATCCACCCGTCCATCCATCCACCTACCTATCTTCTCACCCATCTATCCAGCCACCCTCCCACCCATCCATCCATCCATCCATCCATTCATCCACCCTCCCTACTTTCTGATCCATCCATCCACCCACCCATCCACTCTCGCTACCTTCCCAGTCATCCACCCAAACACCCTTTCTTCTATCTACCCAACTTCCCTTCTCACCCATCTATCTAACACACCCACACACCTAGCTTCCCATTCCCCCACCCACCCATCCATCCACCTAACCTCCCTTCTCACCCACCCACCCATCCATCCATCTGTCCACCCTTCTACCTACCCTCCCTACCTTCCCACCCACCCATTCATCCATCAATCCACCTAATCTCTCTTCTCACCCACCCATCCATCCATCCATCCATCCATCCATCCATCTACCTACCTACCTATCCTCCCTACCTTCCCACCCACCCATTCATCCATCCATCAAACTAACCAACCTCTCTTCTCACCCATCTGTCCACACACCCATCCACATACCCTTCCTACCTTTTCTCCCACCACCCAGTCACTCACCCTACCATCCATTCATCCACCCTCCCTATCTTCCTATCCATCCACCCACCTACTTTTCCTCCCTATTGTCTCACCCATCTCATTCCATCCACCCATGTACCTGCCATCCCATCCCACCCATCCATCTCTCCGCCCCCATGTTCCCATCCCCCAGCTATCTAGCAGACCTTCCCATTGCTTCAACCACCCTCCGGTGCTCTTATCCCGGCAGAAGCTGGTCACTAAGCTTTTGGATACTTAGACCAACCAATGAGGGTCTAAAGTTCTTTCTCCCTCTCCCCTCAGGGCAGGACTCCTCCTGCTGTCTGCTGCTTGGTGCCATGAAGCTCCTGGTCCCCTGGGTCTCTTTCCAGCCATCCCTCTTCACCACCCTTTGCGTGCTGGCTATCCTGACCACCTCCACCTTATTATGCCTGGACAGACAGTTCTCTGTCCTGGGGTGGAGGAACCCATCACTCAATGATCCAGGGCAGAGCCCATCTGCTTTCTTCATGGAACGGGGCATGTGGACCGTGAACTCCCTGGGGCGCCTGGGGAACCAGATGGGGGAATACGCCACCCTCTACGCCCTGGCCAAGATGAACGGGCGCCAGGCCTACATCCTCCCGGAGATGCATCGGCAGCTGGCGCCGCTCTTCCGCATCACCCTGCCCGTGCTTTCCAGATTCAGGGCTTGGACGATCCCGTGGAGGGACTATGAGCTCCACGACTGGATGTCGGAGGAGTACAGGCACATCGAGGGGAAATACGTCTGGCTCACGGGCTACCCCTGCTCCTGGACCTTCTACCACCACCTCCGGCAGGAGATCCTCCAGGAATTCTCCTTCCACGACCACGTCAAGGAGGAGGCCAACCGGTACCTGGCCGGGCTGCGCGGGCAGCGCCGAAACGTGACCTACGTGGGCATCCATGTCCGGAGAGGGGACTACGTCCGGGTGATGACCAAGAAATGGAAGGGGGTGGTGGCAGACAAGGCCTACCTGGAGAAGGCCATGGGCTACTTCCGGGCCAAGTACCAGGAACCGGTCTTCGTGGTGACCAGCAACGGGATGGAGTGGTGCCGGGAGAACATCGATGCCTCGCGGGGGGACGTGTATTTCTCGGGGGACGGGAAGGAGTCGTCGCCAGGGAGGGATTTCGCTCTCTTGGCTCATTGCAACCACACGATCATGACCATCGGGACCTTCGGCATCTGGGCCGGGTACCTGGCTGGGGGAGAGACCATCTACTTGGCCAACTACACCCTCCCCGACTCCCCCTTCCTCGAGATCTTTAAGCCTGCAGCCACCTTTCTGCCCCAGTGGATCGGGATTGATGCCGATCTCTCCCCACTGCGGAGTGGGAATTCTGGCTAAAGGAGCTCAGCCAATGGGATACACCCACCGTGGCTTGGCCGGTCTGCCCAGGATTGGTCACCTGGGATCCCTGAGCCAGTGACCTACATCGGTGCTACTGATCTGATAGGAATGTTCAGAGTGATGGAGTATGGGGGCCAGGACTCCTGGGTTCTCCCCCTGGCTCTGGGAGGGGAGTGGTGCCCAGGGGTTAGAGCACGGGGATGGGCGCTAGGACACCAGGGTTCTCTCCCCAGTTCCAGTGGTGAGTTCCGGTGACCAGGGATGCTGGCCAGGGGCGGTGCAGGTGGGCCAGGATCATGACTCTGTGAGTTGTTTTGTGAATGTGGTTTTGTTACAAGAGACAAATAAAATCGCTCAGTGCTGACCTGGCCAGGCTCAGAACCCCTCAGGTAAGCCATGGCCTTGCCCCCCCGCCCCACGGGCCCCCAGTGCCAGGACACACACACATCCCAGGTCAGGGGGTCCTGGCTTCTCTCCCCACTCGGTGGAGGGACACTGGGGGTCAAGAGCGGAGAATTGTGAATGAACAAGTGCAGCCAGAAAGGGAAAAGCCTCATGCCCCATTCCCGGCCCCCCTGAGCCAGCCAGTCCCCCCCTCACACACTCTGGCTAGGGGCCAGCAGACGGACGGACAGACGGGTCCCAGAAACTCCAACCTGTTCTATTGGCAGGTGGCACAGGGGTGACGTGGGGGCTGGCCAGGGGTGAAAGTAACTTTAAGGACTTGCCGGGACTCCGGAGTCCTGAGGAGGGGGCGTGGCCTCTACCGGAAGAGGCGGAGCCTTTAAATCCCCGGGCCCCTTAAATCCGGAGTTATAGGGCTCGGGGCTAGGGCTGTGGTAGCGGATCCGGCTGCCGCTACCCTCCAGGGCCCTTTAAATCATCCCCGAAGCCGTGCTGCCGGAGCCCTGGGGCAGCGGGGGTGGGGCTCTGGCGGCTATTAAAAGGGCCCAGGGCGGTAGCGGTGGAATCGTCCCCGGAGTCCCGCCGCTGCTACCCCAGGGCTCCGGCAGCGGGATCTGGTGGCAATTTGAAGGGCCCAGGGCTCCAGCCGCTTCTGGGCCCCCCAGGCCCTTTACATTGCCGCCTGGGGAAGCCGGGCCGCCCTGGTCCGTCGCACCAGCTCCTGCTGGCAGGGGTGGCAGGTTTGTAAACATTTTGGTGGTGCCCAGAACCCGCTGTAACGATGCTGGTTCTGGCGGGACCCCACTGAGAGTGCCAATTCACGGCAAATTGCTCCAAGCAGGGCAGTTTTTCCACCTCTACGGCAAACCAAACCAGCCAGCCAGAGGAGACTTTGGTTTGACCCCACTGGGTAACCACAAGTCATCCCAAGCAATCCCCTCAGACACTCCAGTTTCCCAGTCTCCCCACCAGTGCCACTCGGTATGGGGACAAATGGTCATGAAAACCAATGCCCCAGTAAAAGAAAAAAGGTCCCCCCGATCCCAAAGGACCAATCCCCCAGACCCAGGTCAGTATACAGCTCAGATCTTACCCACAAATCACGCTGTTGCCAATCCTTTAGAATCTAAAATCTAAAGGTTTATTCATAAAAGGGAAAAGGTCTAGGTGAGAGCTAGAATTGGTTAGTTACTTTGCAATAACATACAGCGATGGCAAAGTTCTTGGTTCAGGCTTGTAGCAGAGATGGAAGAAGCTGCAGGTTCAAATCAAGTCTCTGGAGAACATCCCCAGCTGGGATGGGTCCTTCAGTCCTTTGTTCAGAGCTTCAGTTTGCAGCAAAGTCCCTCCAGAGGTATCTAGCAGGATTGAAGACAAGATGGAGATGGGGCATCAGCCTTTTATAGTCTCTTGCCAGGTGGTCTCTCTTTCTTTGTTCCAAAGACGAGGTATCCAGCACATGGCATGGAAACCCCCCTGTTTTTCTGGTCTGTCCATAGGCAGGTCCCTGCATCCCTTGCTGAGTCGCAAGGCGGGTCTGCCTTCGCTCAATGGGTCAGTTGTGTAGCTGAAGGTCCTCAACGGGCCAAAAAGCAGGCTAGGCAGAGCTGACACCGACTTGTCTGGGGTGTCACCCAGAAGCCCAGCATAAGTGTGAAATACAGACAGTGGAGAGCCAATATTCATAACTTCAACTACACCGATGATACACACACGCAGACGGCACACTCATAACCAGCAAAGCATAACCTGGTCTTAGACACCTCATTTGGCCCCCTTTATAGAAGATTTGGTGCCACGAGAGGACTTTGGTTGCAACAACGATCTATACGGTCCCGGATTATGTCAATAACGTCACACACACACACACACCCCCGCCCAAGGCTCTGGGAGGGAGTTTGAATGTGGGGGAAGGGGGGGTTGGGGTGCAGGCCCTGGGCTGGGGCAGAGGATTGGGGTGCAGGGGCGTAGCCTCCGGGAGGGAGTTTGGGGATGGGAGGGGGTGCAGGGTGAGGGCTGTGGGGTGAGGCTGGGGATGGGTTTGGGGTGTGGGAGGGGGCTGAGGCAGAGGGTTGGAGTGCGGGAGGGGGTGTGGGCTCTGGCTGGGGGTGTGAGCTCTGGGGTGGGGCAGGGCTGGGGATGAGTTTGGGGTGCAGGCAGGCTGCCCCGGCACTGTAGCCGGAGAGGAGGACTCCCCCCAGCCCTTTCCCCGCCGGCAGCAACGAGCTCTGGGGGAGGGGGCCCCCCTCTCCCCCCCCCCCCAGCAGCATGCTCACCCCCACCATTGTCACTGCACGTGCTCCTAGGGCCCGAATCTCCCTCGCCTCCCCCGTGGTGGGTGCCGCCGGGGGGGGGGGGGCTACATGCCCCTCCTCCCCTGATGCTGCCCCTCACTGGGGGTGGGGGATGGGGCTGCCCCTTGCCCAGCGTGGGGTGGGAGCGGGGACTGCGGGTGGGGGCGGGGGGGGGACTGTGCTGGCGGAGGGTCCCGCCGGCAGCACGGAGCCGCCGGGGAGAGGCAGGGATGCTCTGCTCCCAGGCCCAGGGAGGTGCGTGAGGGCAGCAAGGGGGACCTGGCCCCAAAGATTGGTGGAGCCGGGGCCCCCGGGCTCCCCGTATTGCTGGAGCCGGCTGTGGGCGGGGGCGGGTGGGGGATCTCCATGGGGACGTGCTCAGACCCGGGGCAGCACGAGGGGGCGCTGGGCTGCAGGGGGCTCCGCGGGGGGGGGGGGGAGCGCTCTCCCCTGGCAGGCGGGGCTGGCCTCAGGGGGCGCTAGGGGCGAAGGACGGATCTCAGCACGTGAGGCTGGTGGGGGCGGAGGAGGCGTCACCCCGATGGCCATGGCTCATGTGACCAGACGGGCTCTATCCTTGTTCCCGACCCGCAGCCCCCTGCTAGCCCAGCCCTGGGCTCCCCCCAGCCCTGCTGGTGCCCCTCACTCCCGACCCGCAGCCCCCTGCTAGCCCAGCCCTGGGCTCCCCCCAGCCCTGCCGGTGCCCCTCACTCCCGACCCACAGCCCCCTGCTAGCCCAGCCCTGGGCTCCCCCCAGCCCTGCCCGTGCCCCTCACTCCCGACCCGCAGCCCCCTGCTAGCCCAGCCCTGGGCTCCCCCCAGCCCTGCCCGTGCCCCTCACTCCCGACCCGCAGCCCCTTGCTAGCCCAGCCCTGGGCTCCCCCCAGCCCTGCTGGTGCCCCTCACTCCCTGTGACGAAGTGGGGAATTTTCTGGATGCTTTGTGTAAGTGCTGTGTGTGCCTCAGTTTCCCCCGTGTGTAGCCAGGCGGTGGAAGAGGGGGGTGTTGTTGCAGAGGCCCAGAGGTGACCTCACCTAGCAGCCTGGGCGCTTGGTAACGTAGCGACCGATGACCCGGGTGGGCCTGAATTGGGAGCCCGCCGGGTTCTGGCCAGTGGGAGCACAAAGGACAGATGAGAGAGGACCCCGGTGATCTGTTTGCGAGGGAGCAAAGACACAGGATGGAGGAGGGGCACCAGATGGGTCCCTGGACTCACTTTTAATCCTGCCCCCGGCCGCATTTCCACCGGTTCTTCCTGCCCCAAACTCCCTTTTCCACCCCCGGACGTCGCGTCAACCCAAAAATCGCTCCCCATCCCCACCACAGAGACCAGGACACCCAGCTGGCTTTGGCCCACACCAGGAGTTTATTCTCAAACTATCGGCCACGAAGCCGTCACAGACCCCACGAGATATAGCCAGTCCTGGTACGATGCCCCAATAAATAACAGGAATCACCCCCCTCCACTGCCCGCCCCCGCCGGACAGCCATGGATTCCACGGACCCGCTCAATAAATAAACCCGACTGGCTAATAAATAAGTCATTAAATACGTAGAAAAATAAGAACCAAATACGGCTGGTGGGAATCGGCCCTAGGACCGATGGCGCTGCCTCGCTGGGACCTCTGTCTGCCTCGGCCTTCTCTGTGCTGGTGTCCATAGGTCCCAGTCCAGGGGAAATCGGTCCCAGAGCCAGGGAGAGAACCCAGGAGTCCTGGCTCCCAGCTCCCCCTGCTCTAACCACTAGACCCCACCCCCATCCCAGAGCCGGGGAGAGAACTCAGGAGTCCTGGCTCCCAGCTCCCCCTGCTCTAACCACTAGACCCCACTCCCCTTCCCGAGCCATGGAGTAAACCCAGTGGTCCTGGTTCCCTTATTTCATGCTGGGCCCCACTCCCACCCATCATTCCCCACCCTCCCCGCCTGGCGCGGCAAGTCCCCCTGGTTTGCCATAAGCCCCAGTGTGTGCCTGGGGCGTGTGCCAGGGACGGAGGGTGGAGCGGAAATGGGTAATTCATACCGGGAGCAGCTGTTTGGGTTAATATTTACAGGCTGATGAAAGTCCAAAAGAAACTAAATGGGTGCGGCAGCGTCACTTGGAGCTGGAGACGTCCGGGGAAACCAAATAGGAGCAGACGGGAGTTGCCGCCCCTGGCGCCCGGATCCGAAACCCACCTCGCCACGGTAGGAAGGGGGGAGATTCCTGGCCTCTCTCTGACCAAAGATAGCGTCCCCTCCAGCCGTCTGTCCGCCCAGCCCAACATCGAACTCTTCAGCCACAAATAACCCGACCCACCCACCCACTCACCCATCCCCATTGCTCTTTGTGCGCTTCTCCCGATCCGTCCATCCATCCATCCCTCCCTCCATCTACCCTTCTCCCCCTCCATCCATCCCCCCATTCCCCCATCTACCCTTCTCCCGATCCGTCCATCCATCCATCCCTCCATCTACCCTTCTCCCCCTCCATCCATCCCCCCATTCCCCCATCTACCCTTCTCCCGATCCGTCCATCCATCCATCCCTCCATCTACCCTTCTCCCCCTCCATCCATCCCCCCATTCCCCCATCTACCCTTCTCCCGATCCGTCCATCCATCCATCCCTCCATCTACCCTTCTCCCCCTCCATCCATCCCCCCATCTACCGTTCTCCCCCTCCATCCATCCATCCATCCCTCCATCTATCCTTCTCCCCCTCCATCCATCCCCCCATCTACCCTTCTCCCAATCCATCCCCCATCCCCCTATTTACCCTTCTCCCCCTCCATCCATCCATCCATTTACCCTTCTCCCGATCCATCCCCCCATCCCCCTATTTACCCTTCTCCCGATCCATCCATCCATCGCCCTATTTACCCTTCTCCCCCTCCATCCATCCATCCATCTACCCTTCTCCCGATTCATTTATCATGTTCTTTCTTCCCTCTTGGCTTTGCCCACTCGGAGTCAGGTGAGCATTACCTCATCGCAGTCCCAAACTGCAAAAAGGAATTGGGGTGACTCACGTGAGAGTCCAACAGATCCTTTCGTCATTGCCTAGGCCAGCGTCTTTGTTCCTGTGAGGCTGGGCTGGGTTTGTCCCGTACATGCCCTGATGGGGTGTGAACTTCCCCTCTGCTCCTGCAGAGTTTTTGCCTGGGCTTATTTTAAGCCATGAGGACACATTTTCAACCTCATTACTGTATACATGAAATTATAACCTATAACATCACTAGAACATTGCTGTAACGACAATTACTATAACATCGCTATAACCGGTACTATAAAATTACGATAACAAGCATGCTCAGTGCATCATGAGCCTTTTGAAAACACTCAATATGACAAGCTTTGCATTGGATACCACACAATGGGGGTGCTGGGTGTTCCCCCGAGGTACAGAACGTCACACACCCCATCTACCTTGCTGCCCATCCATCGATTCATCCATCCATCCATTCATCCCACATTTACCCTTCTCCCCAGCTGTCCATCCATCCATCCATCCCCCTGTCTTCCCTTCTCTCCAGCAGTCCATCAACCCATCCCCTATCTACCCTTCTCCCCATCCGTCCATCCATCCCCCTAGCTACCCTTCTCTCCAGCAGTCCATCAACCCATCCCCTATCTACCCGTCTCTCCATCCATCCATCCATCCATCCATCCCCCATTTACCCTTCTCCCCATCCATTCATCGATCCATCCATCCCCCTATCTACCCTTCTCTCCAGCAGTCCATCAACCCATCTCCTATCTACCCTTCTCCCCATCCGTCCATTGATCCATTCATCCCCCTTTTACCCTTCTCCCCAGCTGTCCATTCATCCATCCATCCCCCTATCTACCCTTCTCCCCATCCGTCCATTGATCCATTCATCCCCCTTTTACCCTTCTCCCCAGCTGTCCATTCATCCATCCATCCCCCTATCTACCCTTCTCTCCAGCAGTCCATCAACACATCCCCTATCTACCCTTCTCCCCACCCGTCCATCCATCCCCCTATCTACCCTTCTCTCCAGCAGTCCATCAACACATCCCCTATCTACCCTTCTCCCCACCCGTCCATCCATCCCCCTATCTACCCTTCTCTCCAGCAGTCCATCAACACATCCCCTATCTACCCTTCTCCCCATCAGTCCATCCATCCCCCTATCTACCCTTCTCTCCAGCAGTCCATCAACACATCCCCTATTTACCCTTCTCCCCATCCGTCCATCCATCCCCCTATCTACCCTTCTCTCCAGCAGCCCATCAACACATCCCCTATCTACCCTTCTCCCCACCCGTCCATCCATCCCCCTATCTACCCTTCTCTCCAGCAGTCCATCAACACATCCCCTATCTACCCTTCTTCCCATCCGTCCATCCATCCCCCTATCTACCCTTCTCTCCAGCAGTCCATCAACACATCCCCTATCTACCCTTCTCCACACCCGTCCATCCATCCCCCTATCTACCCTTCTCTCCAGCAGTCCATCAACACATCCCCTATCTACCCTTCTCCCCATCCGTCCATCCATCCCCCTATCTACCCTTCTCTCCAGCAGTCCATCAACACATCCCCTATCTACCCTTCTCCCCATCCGTCCATCCATCCCCCTATCTGCCCTTCTCTCCAGCAGTCCATCAGCACATCCCCTATCTACCCTTCTCCCCATCCGTCCATCCATCCCCCTATCTACCCTTCTCTGCAGCAGTCCATCAACACATCCCCTATCTACCCTTCTCCCCATCCGTCCATCCATCCCCCTATCTACCCTTCTCTCCAGCAGTCCATCAACACATCCCCTATCTACCCTTCTCCCCATCCGTCCATCCATCCCCCTATCTGCCCTTCTCTCCAGCAGTCCATCAGCACATCCCCTATCTACCCTTCTCCCCATCCGTCCATCCATCCCCCTATCTACCCTTCTCTGCAGCAGTCCATCAACACATCCCCTATCTACCCTTCTCCCCACCCGTCCATCCATCCCCCTATCTACCCTTCTCTCCAGCAGTCCATCAACACATCCCCTATCTACCCTTCTCCCCACCCGTCCATCCATCCCCCTATCTACCCTTCTCTCCAGCAGTCCATCAACACATCCCCTATCTACCCTTCTCCCCACCCGTCCATCCATCCCCCTATCTACCCTTCTCTCCAGCAGTCCATCAACACATCCCCTATCTACCCTTCTTCCCATCCGTCCATCCATCCCCCTATCTACCCTTCTCTCCAGCAGTCCATCAACACATCCCCTATCTACCCTTCTCCACACCCGTCCATCCATCCCCCTATCTACCCTTCTCTCCAGCAGTCCATCAACACATCCCCTATCTACCCTTCTCCCCATCCGTCCATCCATCCCCCTATCTACCCTTCTCTCCAGCAGTCCATCAACCCATCCCCTATCTACCCTTCTCCCCCTCCGTCCATCCATCCCCCTATCTACCCTTCTCTGCAGCAGTCCATCAACACATCCCCTATCTACCCTTCTCCCCATCCGTCCATCCATCCCCCTATCTGCCCTTCTCTCCAGCAGTCCATCAGCACATCCCCTATCTACCCTTCTCCCCATCCGTCCATCCATCCCCCTATCTACCCTTCTCTGCAGCAGTCCATCAACACATCCCCTATCTACCCTTTTCCCCATCCGTCCATCCATCCCCCTATCTACCCTTCTCTCCAGCAGTCCATCAACACATCCCCTATCTACCCTTCTCCCCATCCGTCCATCCATCCCCCTATCTACCCTTCTCTCCAGCAGTCCATCAACACATCCCCTATCTACCCTTCTCCCCATCCGTCCATCCATCCCCCTATCTACCCTTCTCTCCAGCAGTCCATCAGCACATCCCCTATCTACCCTTCTCCCCACCCGTCCATCCATCCCCCTATCTACCCTTCTCTCCAGCAGTCCATCAACACATCCCCTATCTACCCTTCTCCCCATCCGTCCATCCATCCCCCTATCTACCCTTCTCTCCAGCAGTCCATCAACACATCCCCTATCTACCCTTCTCCCCACCCGTCCATCCATCCCCCTATCTACCCTTCTCTCCAGCAGTCCGTCAACCCCAGGGCCGGCTCCAGGCACCAACCTACCAAGCATGTGTTTGGGGCGGCACCTGGAGTGGGGCGGCGCTCAGGGTTTTTTTTTTTAAAAAAACACTGCGCCCCATGGCGCTCTGGGAGAGCAGGGCAGGGAGAGCCGGGCCGCGGCCGGGCTCAGCGCCCTCCCCACGGCGCTCCCCGCCGGCGCCCCGGCTGGGGCAGCGGGGCCGTGGGCATGCCGTCCACTGCCCGACCCCACAAGTACGTCCCTGGTGAGGCAGAGGCCCAGATGTGCCCCCCAACGGTTCTGCTCTGCCAGTGCCTAGGGGCAGCCTGAGGTGCTGGGCCCTGGGCCATCGGCCCCTGGTTTGGCTGCAGGATCATGGAACATGCTACGGTTTCTGGACACCGGCGTCTTCATCACGGCTCCCCCCAGCCGTCTTGTTTGGGTTTTATCATTGGCCTCCTCCTTCCCGCCAGTGCTATGACCGCGCCCCCCCCCAGCCACACCCCTCACGGCCACCCTCTTCTCACCCATCCATCCAGCCACCCGCCACCCTGACCGCCCACCCCCTGACTTCCCCTCCACCCAAACCATCGCATTCATCCAGCCACCCCGTCAGCTTTCCCCTCCATCCAGCCTTCTCCTTATGTTCCCAACCCACCTGTCTAGCACGCTTTCCCATCGCTCCCCCCATTGGCCCGGCAGTAGCTGGTCACTACACTTGGGGTGCAGATACGAATTAGGCTCATTGAGGAGGGTCTGAAATTCTTGCTCCGTCTCCCGCCAGGCCAGGATCACTCCCCTCAGCTGCTCGGAGCCATGAAATGCCGGATCTCCTGGATCTCGGTCCGGCAAGTCCTCTTGATCTTCCTGTACCTGCTGGCTGTCGTGAGCATAGCCCCCTTCCTACATCTGCAGAGCCAGCCCCCCCACCCCCAGGAGCAGAGGATCCCCCCTCCCAGTGACCCACGGCAGCCCACACCCATGACGCAGAGCGTGTGGACCGTGAACTCCCTGGGGCGCCTGGGGAACCAGATGGGGGAATACGCCACCCTCTACGCCCTGGCCAAGATGAACGGGCGCCAGGCCTACATCCTCCCAGAGATGCACCAGCAGTTGGCGCCGCTCTTCCGCATCACCCTGCCCGTGGTCTCCGGCAATATGTACTGGAGTATCCCGTGGCGGGACTATGAGCTCCACGACTGGATGTCAGAGGAGTACAGGCACATCGAGGGGAAATACGTCCGGCTCACGGGCTACCCCTGCTCCTGGACCTTCTACCACCACCTCCGGCAGGAGATCCTCCAGGAATTCTCCTTCCATGACCACGTCAAGGAGGAGGCCAACCGGTACCTGGCCGGGCTGCGCGGGCAGCGCCGGAACGTGACCTACGTGGGCGTCCACGTCCGGAGGGGGGACTACGTCTGGGTGATGCCCGAGCGCTGGAAGGGGGTGGTGGCGGACAAGGCCTACCTGGAGAAGGCCATGGGCTACTTCCGGGCTAAGTACCAGGAGCCGGTCTTCGTGGTGACCAGCAACGGGATGGAGTGGTGCCGGGAGAACATCAACGCCTCGCGGGGGGACGTGTATTTCTTGGGGGACGGGAAGGAGTCGTTGCCAGGGAGGGACTTTGCTCTCTTGGCTCATTGCAACCACACCATCATGACCATCGGGACCTTCGGCATCTGGGCCGGGTACCTGGCTGGGGGGGAGACCATCTACTTGGCTAACTACACCCTCCCCGACTCCCCCTTCCTCGAGATCTTCAAGCCTGCAGCCACCTTCCTGCCCCAGTGGATCGGGATCAACGCCGATCTCTCCCCGCTGCGGAGTGGGACGACTGGCTAAAGGAGCTCAGCTGGTGGCCACGGGCCGCTGTGACTTGGCACCTGGGACCCCGGCCGGTGTGGGCTGTGCTGGGGAGATTGGGGGAGATTGGAGCTGGACTGGCAGGGTTCAGAGCCAATGACCTAGATTGGACAACTTCTCCTAGGAGTGTCCAGAGAATTGGGACTAACTCCATCCCTACGTTTGAACGGTTAGAGCAGGGGGGAGACTGGGAGCCAGGACGCCTGGGTTCTATTCCTGGCTCTGGGCACGGAGCGGGGTCTAGTGGTTAGAGCAGAGGTAGATGGGCATCAGGACTCCTGGGTTTTAACCCTGGCTCTGGGTGAGAAGTGGGGTGTAGTTGTTAGAGCAGGGGGGGCTGGGACCTAGGACTCCTGGCTTCTCCCCCATGGCTCTGGGAGGGGTTTAGTGGGTGAGAGCAATGGGGCTGGGAGCCAGGATGCCTGGGTTCTATCCCCGGGGGGCAGGGAAGACCAACTTCATTAGCTAGGAGAGGTAACTCTTGATCAGTGTGGGCCGTTGTTCACGTTTTAGGACTTTTGTTTTCTATTGTCGCCCTTTCCTTCCATCGCGTCTAATCCTCTCCCCTGCCTGGAATACACCTCCGTGCATGTGACTGCAAGCGCCGTGTGGGCGACGGCCGCGGTGGGAAACTGGGGCACACGGCTCCTTTGGGGGCAGAGGAGCTGGGATTCATGGGAGTAGCCAGTGGCAGGGAAGCGTCGGAGGAATTCGGGTACCCGGGGTGCAGCTATTGGCAACTTGCAAGGCAAAATTAGCCTTTCTGGGTTCTCTCCGCAGCTCTGGGAGGGGAGCGGGGTCTAGTGGTTAGAGCAGGGGGGCTGGGAGCCAGGACTCCTGGGTTCTCTCCCTGGCTCTGGGAGGGGAGTGGGGTCTAGTGGTTAGAGCAGGGAGCAGGGCAAGACGCCCCCTAGAGGGGAAAGGCCCTGGGTCCCAGCCCCCGCCCCGCAGAGCCCCTGGGCAGCTCCCCCACTCTGGACAGAGGCCAGCGGACACACGGCCCCCGACACTCAGAAATGCTTTATTGGTGGGGGGGGGGCAGGTTTCAAAGCCGAGGAGTGACACTGGGGGGTGCTGTGGCCAGGGGAGTCCCTGGGGGAAGGGAATGGGGATGCAGGGAGAGGTAGAATGGGGAGGGGGCTCGGGGGAGGGGGCTGTTCTGGGGTCCAGCATCTCGTTCCCCTCCCCCCTCATCGGCAATTCTCTGCTCCTGCCGGAGAGAAAGAGAAAGACAAAGAGGAAAGTGAAACCACGGAAGAAACCATGTCCCAGCCCCATCCTCCATCTGAGCTCGGGGGGCCCAGCCCCATGTCTCCCAGCAGGGGGCGCTGTGGGGGGCAGGGCAGGAGCACCAGCCATGGCGATGGGGGGGGGTCCCGGTGACTCCGGCCCCACCTCCCCCAGCAGGGGGCGCTGTGGGGGGCAGGGCAGGAGCACCAGCCATGGCGATGGGGGGGGGGTCCCGGTGACTCCGGCCCCACCTTCCCCAGCAGGGGGCGCTGTGGGGGGCAGGGCAGGAGCACCAGCCATGGCGATGGGGGGGGGTCCCGGTGACTCCGGCCCCACCTCCCCCAGCAGGGGGCGCTGTGGGGGGCAGGGCAGGAGCACCAGCCGTGGCGATGGGGGGGGGGTCCCGGTGACTCCGGCCCCACCTCCCCCAGCAGGGGGCGCTGTGGGGCGCGGCCGGCCGGGGGGGAGAGGTTCACCTGCTCAGGCCTGCCCAGCCCCCGAGGTCTCAAATTTCTTCTTCCTCCCCTCCATGCCGCTCAGGGCGTCGATGTTCTTGCGCCAGTCGCCCACTTCCCGGTTCTCCTGCGGGGCGGGGGGGGGAAGGGGGGAAGAGGGTCAGTCCTGATACCCCGGAGGGGGGCGGGGGGGCTTCCACTGCTCCCCCCCCCACCCCAGCCTCCCCCCCTCCCCCACACTCACCTTCTCCGCGTCGTCCTTCTTGACCTGCTTGAGGTTGGCCCGCAGGTCCATGGACACCTTGTGCTTGGCGCCCAGCAGCGCCTGCATCATGGCGTCGGCCGAGAGCCGGACCCGGCGCAGCGCCGGGCGCTTGAACTTGCCCCGCAGGTCGAAGATCTTCTGGGTCAGATCCTCGATCTGGGGGTCGGAGCGGCGGGGGAGGGGGGGGTCAGAGGGCGCTAGGGGGCGCTGTGCCGTGGGGGCGTGGCAGGCGGGAGGGCGGGGCGTAAGGGGGCGGGGCGCTGTGCCGTGGGGGCGTGGCAGGCGGGAGGGCGGGGCGTAAGGGGGCGGGGCTAAGCCCTGGCCCTGCAGCGCCCTCTAGTGGCCGGTTTTGTTATTGCCACTGGAGGTTCGCTCAGTCTCTGGGGCCCTTTTGTGGAGCGGGGTCAGGGTGGGGGGCAGTTTCCGGCTGGATGTTGGGGTGTCCGGGCTGGCATGGGGGTGCAAGGGGAGCCGGGGAGGGGGGGCCCCCATCCAGGCCATACCTCGTCGATGTTCTTGCTGACCCGAACCTGCATGTCGTAGCGCTCCTCGTCCACGCGGTCGACACGGGCGTGCAGCTCCCGGCACAGCTCCTGGGTGGGGGAGAGAGGATGAGAAGAGGGGTCGCTTCTCTGCCCCCCTGGACCTCTCCCCACACAGCCCCCCTCCCCCCCCGGGCTCACCCATGCCCCCTCACCGCCCGGTGAGACCCAGCCCGGGGCCCATGGCGGGGGTGTGTGTGACAGAATGGGACTGTTCTTAATGTTTCTATGCCTCAGTTTCCCCGAGGGATGTGTTATGTCTCTAGGTGGTGGGCTAAAGGTGTGTGATTGCAGAGCCCTAGAGGCCCAGTGTGATGACAGAGAATGGCCGACACTCTGTCTCCTGGCAACTGATGGCCTGGGCCCCTCCCCTGCAAAGGTGGGAGCTGAAGGTGTTGGAACAAAGGGATCAGGTGACCTCCTGGCCCGGGAAGCAGACAAAGGGGGAGGAGGGGCTGGACAGTTTCAGTTGGGAGCTGGCCGGGCAAGAGGGGGGAGGTGCAGACGGAGTCTGGCCTCCCTGCCCCATTTGGAGCTGTGGGGTGAAATGCAGGGAACCCCAGGCTGGGGTCTAAGCTCCCTGCCCCCCGGAAGGACCCGGCTGAGGGGTCCTGGATGTACTGACAAGCTCTGGTTGGACTGTGTTCCTGGCATCTCTAATAAACCTTCTGTTCTACTGGCTGGCTGAGACTCCCAGTGAATCCGGGGAAGAGGGGTGCAGGGCCGGACTCCCCCACACTCTGTGACAGAGGGGTTGCTTCTCTGCTCCCCTGGACCCCTCCCCCCCCCCCCCCCCCAGCTCGCCCATGCCCCCTCACCGCCCGGGGAGAGCCAGCCCGGGGCTGTTACCTGCAGCTCGGCCAGGGGCAGGCTTGCCGGGGCGAGCGGGGCGCAGTGCTCGGCCAGGTACCGCTGCTTCTCCTGGCCCCGCTCCTCCTCCTCCTGCTCCAGCTCCTGCTTCGCGATCTGCAGCATCAGGGTCTGGGGGGCACGAGGGGGGCTGGGTGACACCCCTCAGTCGGACCCACGGGCCCATCTACCCCGGCGTCCTGCCCCCTCCCCAGACCCATCCCACAGGCCCATCTACCACGGCATCCCGCCCCCTTCCCAGACCCGACCCACGGGCCCATCTACCCCGGCCTCCCGCCTCCTCCCCAGACCCGACCCACGGGCCCATCTACCCCGGCCTCCCGCCTCCTCCCCAGACCCATCCCACAGGCCCATCTACCCCGGCCTCCCGGCCCCTCCCCAGACCTGACCCACGGGCCCATCTACCCCGGCCTCCCACCCCCTCCCCAGACCCGACCCACGGGCCCATCTACCCCGGCCTCCCACCTCCTCCCCAGACCCGACCCACGGGCCCATCTACCCCGGCGTCCTGCCCCCTTCCCAGACCCGACCCACGGGCCCATCTACCCCGGCCTCCCACCTCCTCCCCAGACCCAACCCACGGGCCCATCTACCTGAGCCTCCCGCCTCCTCCCCAGACCGAACCCACAGGCCCATCTACCCCGGCCTCCCACCTCCTCCCCAGACCCAACCCACGGGCCCATCTACCCCGGCGTCCTGCCCCCTCCCCAGACCCAACCCACGGGCCCATCTACCCCGGCCTCCCGCCTGCTCCCCAGACCCAACCCAGGGGCCCATCTACCCGGCCTCCCGCCTCCTCCCCAGACCCGACCCACGGGCCCATTGACCCCGGCCTCCCGGCCCCTCACCCAGATGGGAAGCCTGAGGCGTTACCTTGAGCTGTAATTTCCGAGATGCCGTTATCTTGGATTTTTTCTGCATTAGAACAAGCACGAGAGTTTTTAGTAGGTGTACTATGGGAGCAGCTCAGGACACCCCCCGACCGAGATCAGCGCCCGCACCCCCGACCGAGATCAGCGCCCGCACCCCCGACCGAGATCAGCGCCCGCACCCCCGACCGAGATCAGCGCCCGCACCCCCGACCGAGATCAGCGCCCGCACCCCCGACCGAGATCAGCGTCTGCACCCCCCGACCGAGATCAGCGCCCGCACCCCCGACCGAGATCAGCGTCTGCACCCCCCGACCGAGATCAGCGCCCGCACCCCCGACCGAGATCAGCGCCCGCACCCCCGACCGAGATCAGCGCCCGCACCCCCGACCGAGATCAGCGCCCGCACCCCCGACCGAGATCAGCGTCTGCACCCCCCGACCGAGATCAGCGCCCGCACCCCCGACCGAGATCAGCGTCTGCACCCCCCGACCGAGATCAGCGCCCGCACCCCCGACCGAGATCAGCGCCCGCACCCCTGACCGAGATCAGCGTCCGCACCCCCGACCGAGATCAGCGCCCGCACCCCTGACCGAGATCAGCGTCCGCACCCCCGACCGAGATCAGCGCCCGCACCCCCGACCGAGATCAGCGTCCGCACCCCCGACCGAGATCAGCGCCCGCACCCCCGACCGAGATCAGCGTCCGCACCCCCGACCGAGATCAGCGCCCGCACCCCCGACCGAGATCAGCGTCCGCACCCCCGACCGAGATCAGCGCCCGCACCCCCGACCGAGATCAGGGCCCCGTCGCGCCGGGCGCTGCCCAGACCCCCCTACCGAGATCAGCGCCCGCACCCCCGACCGAGATCAGCGCCCGCACCCCTGACCGAGATCAGCGTCCGCACCCCCGACCGAGATCAGCGCCCGCACCCCCGACCGAGATCAGCGTCCGCACCCCCGACCGAGATCAGCGCCCGCACCCCCGACCGAGATCAGCGTCCGCACCCCCGACCGAGATCAGCGCCCGCACCCCCGACCGAGATCAGCGCCCGCACCCCCGACCGAGATCAGCGCCCGCACCCCCGACCGAGATCAGCGTCCGCACCCCCGACCGAGATCAGCGCCCGCACCCCCGACCGAGATCAGGGCCCCGTCGCGCCGGGCGCTGCCCAGACCCCCCTACCGAGATCAGCGCCCGCACCCCCGACCGAGATCAGCGCCCGCACCCCCGACCGAGATCAGCGCCCGCACCCCCGACCGAGATCAGGGCCCCGTCGCGCCGGGCGCTGCCCAGACCCCCCCTGACCGAGATCAGGGCCCCGTCGCGCCGGGCGCTGCCCAGACCCCCCCCGACCGAGATCAGCGCCCGCACCCCCGACCGAGATCAGCGCCCCGTCGCGCCGGGCGCTGCCCAGACCCCCCCTGACCGAGATCAGCGCCCGCACCCCCGACCGAGATCAGGGCCCCGTCGCGCCGGGCGCTGCCCAGACCCCCCCCGACCGAGATCAGGGCCCCGTCGCGCCGGGCGCTGCCCAGACCCCCCCCCGACCGAGATCAGGGCCCCGTCGCGCCGGGCGCTGCCCAGACCCCCCCCGACCGAGATCAGGGCCCCGTCGCGCCGGGCGCTGCCCAGACCCCCCCTGACCGAGATCAGGGCCCCGTCGCGCCGGGCGCTGCCCAGACCCCCCCTGACCGAGATCAGGGCCCCGTCGCGCCGGGCGCTGCCCAGACCCCCCCGACCGAGATCAGGGCCCCGTCGTGCCGGGCGCTGCACAGACCCCCCCTGACCGAGATCAGGGCCCCGTCGCGCCGGGCGCTGCCCAGACCCCCCCTGACCGAGATCAGGGCCCCGTCGTGCCGGGCGCTGCCCAGACCTCCCCCGACCGAGGGGGCATCTGGGGCGGAGCCAGGAACCAGCCCCAGCACTTCGGGGTCCCAGCCCAGAGCCTTTCGCGGGGAGCACGTCGCCCCGGGCCCAGCGCTCACCTTGGCCTGCGGCTCCGTCGCGTAGGCCCGGTAGTTGGCGGAAGATTTGCGCCGGAGAGGTGGGACGGCGGCCGGCGGCGGGGGCGGGGGAGCCGGCTTGGGGGGCTCCGGTTCTTGGGGCTCCTCCTCGGCTGCCTCTTCATCCTCCTCTATCACGTCCTCCTCTTCCTCCTCCTCCTCGTACTGGGGGGGGGGAGTGGGGGAGGAATTCAGGGTGTCACCCCACTTTGCACCGAGGTGCCGGGGCGGCCCCGGCAGGAACAACAACCCACTTACAGGCAATGGCCCCGAAACACTTGGAAAGTGGGCGGAGTCATTTATCGGGGGGGGGGGGGGGGGGGACACAATGGGGGTGACACCAGCAGGGGCAACATCCAGGAGGTTAAATATAGCGGGGGGGCTGGCTGGCTAGGGGTTGTGAATGGGGTGTGGGGTCTTTCCCCTCTAGGGGACCCCGGCTCCCATGTGACCCCAGGACTGGCTGGCTCAGGGGGGCGGGGAATGGGGTGCGGGGCCTGTCCCCTCTAGGGGGCACCGGCTCCCATCTGGCCCCAGGGCAGGGACTGGCCGGCTCAGGGGGGCAGGGAATGGGGTGCGGGGCCTGTCCCCTCTAGGGGGTGCCGGCTCCCATCTGGCCCCAGGGCAGGGACTGGCCGGCTCAGAGGGGCGGGGCCTGTCCCCTGTATGGGGCGCTGGCTCTGACCCGGGCGGGGGCAGCCGGTGAAAGAAGCTTTGATCTCACAGAACCGCCCCATGCCGCCGCCCCAGAGATTCCCCCCCTGCGGCTCCTTACGGTGACGTCCTCCCTGCAGGGAAAGAAAGAGGGATGGCGATTAGGCTCGGGCAGCCACCGTCTACCCGCTCCCTGCCCCCCAGCGCCTCCTGCTGGCAGGGCCCAAAGCCGCCCCCATGAGCCAGGGGGATTCACCCCCTTTGGCATACGGGGAAACAGAGGCACAGAGCGGGGGCAGGGAGGTACCCCCTCAAAAATCACCTGGTCCTGGCTCCCAGCCCCCCTGCTCTAACCCACTAGACCCCACTCCCGTTCCAGAGCTGGGGAGAGAACCCAGGAGTCCTGGGTCCCAGCCCCCCTGCTCTAACCCACTAGACCCCACTCCCGTCCCAGAGCCGGGGAGAGAACCCAGGAGTCCTGGCTCCCAGCCCCCCCTGCTCTAACCCACTAGACCCCACTCCCGTCCCAGAGCCGGGGAGAGAACCCAGGAGTCCTGGCTCCCAGCCCCCCCTGCTCTAACCCACTAGACCCCACTCCTGTCCCAGAGCCGGGGAGAGAACCCAGGAGTCCTGGCTCCCAGCCCCCCTGCTCTAACCCACTAGACCCCACTCCCCTCCCAGAGCCGGGGAGAGAACCCAGGAGTCCTGGCTCCCAGCCCCCCCTGCTCTAACCCACTAGACCCCCGTCCCGTCCCAGAGCTGGAAAAGTCAAAAGCAAGTTACTCACTCGTCTGCCATCGGGAGCAGGTGGGTTTCACTGCAAACAGCTGGGAGGAGAAGATGGAAAATATTATTGGCTCCGCACAGGGTCTGGATCCGGCCCCAGGGCGGGGACAGGCTGGCTCAGGGGGGCAGGGAATGGGGTCCGGAGCCTGTCCCCTCTAGGGGGTGTCGGCTCCCATCTGGCCCCAGGGCGGGGACTGGCTGGCTCAGGGGGGCAGGGAATGGGGTCCGGGGCCTGTCCCCTCTAGGGGGCGCTGGCTCCCATCCGGCCCCAGGGCGGGGACTGGCTGGCTCAGGGGTGGGGAATGGGGTCCGGAGCCTGTCCCCTCTAGGGGGCGCTGGCTCCCATCCGGCCCCAGGGTGGGACTGGCTGGCTCAGGGGGGCGGGGAATGGGGTCCGGGGCCTGTCCCCTCTAGGGGGCGCCGGCTCCCATCTGGCCCCAGGACGGGGCCTGGCTGGCTCAGGGGTGGGGAATGGGGTCCGGAGCCTGTCCCCTCTAGGGGGTGTCGGCTCCCATCTGGCCCCAGGACGGGGCCTGGCTGGCTCAGGGGGGCAGGGAATGGGGTCCGGGTCCTGTCCCCTCTAGGGGGCGCCGGCTCCCATCTGGCCCCAGGGCAGGGACTGGCTGGCTCAGGGGGGCAGGGAATGGGGTCCGGGTCCTGTCCCCTCTAGGGGGCGCCGGCTCCCATCTGGCCCCAGGGCGGGGACTGGCTGGCTCAGGGGGGCGGGGAATGGGGCACGGGGCCTGTCCCCTCTAGGGGGCGCCGGCTCCCATCTGGCCCCAGGGCGGGGCCTGGCTGGCTCAGGGGGTGGGGGGCTGGGAGGACCCTGCCCTGAGGCCCGTTATCTCCCCCAGCCCCGGCTCCTTTCCCCTATTTGGGGCGGGAGCCGCTGGGGCCGATAAGCCCCTAAGTGGCTGCTGCTAAATATAAATCCCCTTATCGGGGGGAGGGGGTCTCGAGCCGAAGCTCCACGCCAGCTCGGGGCCTGGGGGGCTGGGATGGGACGGAGGGGAGCCCCCCCTCCGAGTCTAGGGGGCAGGGGGAGCTCTGGAAGATCCAGCCGGCCCCTGGAGATGCTGCGATGGGGGGGCGCAGCCTCGGGATGGGGGGCTGGGGTCCCCCACGCTCATCTGGGTTGAAAATATCCCCCTGCACCTGGTCTCTCCCGCCCCCCCCCCCAGAGTTGGGGGGGAGTGGACCACTCCCATCCATCCCCCCGGGGTCAGTGGGGGTCAGTGGGGGGCAGGTGGGGGGAGGCGGGTCCCCTCCCGTCCATCCCCCCCGGGGTCAGTGGGCGGCAGGTGGGGGGAGGCGGGTCCCCTCCCGTCCATCCCCCCCGGGGTCAGTGGGGGGCAGGGGGTCCCCTCCCATCCATCCCCCCCGGGGTCAGTGGGGGGCAGGTGGGGGGAGGCGGGTCCCCTCCCGTCCACCCCCCCCGGGGTCAGTGGGGGGCAGGGGGTCCCCTCCCGTCCATCCCCCCGGGGTCAGTGGGGGGCTGGGGAACAGGGGGTCCCCTCCCGGCCACCCCCCAGGACAGGGGCTCCCCCCGGCGGGTTACCCGAGTGTCCGGACTCCGGAGGCAGCGCGGGGCTGGGGCCGGGGCCCGGCGGGTTAAGAAGGGGCCGGAGCCGCCGCCCGCCCTTGTAGGGAGCGAGGGGCGGGGCCGGCTCCGGGCGGGGGGCGCTGGGGGGCAGGGCCCGGCTCTGTGTGTGTGTGTCCCTGCGCCCCCTGCTCTGTGTGTGTGTGTCCCTGCGCCCCCTACTCTGTGTGTGTGTGTCCCTGCGCCCCCTACTCTGTGTGTGTGTGTGTGTCCCTGCGCCCCCTGCTCTCTGTGTGTGTGTGTCCCTGCGCCCCCTGCTCTGTGTGTGTGTGTCCCTGCGCCCCCTACTCTGTGTGTGTGTGTGTGTCCCTGCGCCCCCTGCTCTCTGTGTGTGTGTGTCCCTGCGCCCCCTGCTCTGTGTGTGTGTGTGTGTCCCTGCGCCCCCTACTCTCTGTGTGTGTGTGTGTGTGTGTGTCCCTGCGCCCCCTACTCTGTGTGTGTGTGTGTGTCCCTGCGCCCCCTACTCTGTGTGTGTGTGTGTCCCTGCACCCCCTACTGTGTGTGTGTGTGTGTGTCCCTGCACCCCCTACTGTGTGTGTGTGTGTCCCTGCGCCCCCTACTCTCTGTGTGTGTGTGTGTGTGTCCCTGCGCCCCCTACCCTCTGTGTGTGTGTGTATGTGTGTGTGTGTGTGTCCCTGCGCCCCCTACTCTGTGTGTGTGTGTGTCCCTGCGCCCCCTACTCTGTGTGTGTGTGTGTGTGTGTGTGTGTCCCTGCGCCCCCTACTCTGTGTGTGTGTGTGTGTGTGTGTGTCCCTGCGCCCCCCTACGATCTGTGTGTGTGTGTGTCCCTGCGCCCCCTACTCTGTGTGTGTGTCCCTGCGCCCCCTACTCTGTGTGTGTGTGTGTGTGTCCCTGCGCCCCCCTACGATCTGTGTGTGTGTGTGTCCCTGCGCCCCCTACTCTGTGTGTGTGTCCCTGCGCCCCCCTACTCTGTGTGTGTGTGTGTCCCTGCACCCCCTACTCTCTGTGTGTGTCTCTGTGTGTGTGTCCCTGCGCCCCCTGCTCTGTGTGTGTGAGTGTGTCCCTGTGAGTGTGTGTGTCCCTGCGCCCCCTGCTCTGTGTGTGTATGTGAGTGTGTCCCTGTGTGTGTGTCCCTGCGCCCCCGGCTCTGTGTGTGTCCGTGTGTGTCCCTGCGCCCCCTGCTCTGTGTGTGTATGTGAGTGTGTGTTTCCCTGCGCCCCCGGCTGTGTGTGTGTGTCCCTGTGTGTGTCCCCGTGTGTGTGTCCCTGCACCCCCTGCTCTGTGTGTGTGTCCTGCGTACCCTGTGTGTGTCCCTACTTCCCCTGCTATGTGTGTGTCCCTGCGTCCCCTGCTGTGTGTGTGTGTGTGTGTCCCTGTGTGTGTGTGTGTGTGTGTGTTTGTGTCGCTGTGCCCCCAGCTCAGTGTTTGTGTCCCTGCGTCCCCTGCTGGAGACAGCTGGGGCAGAGCGCCCCCCACTGACCCCCCCGCCCCGCTCCCCGCAGCCCAGCGCCTCTCACTGACCCCCCCCCCGCCCCGCTCCCTGCAGCCCAGCGCCCCTCACTGACCCCCCCCGCCCCGCTCCCTGCAGCCCAGCGCCCCCCACTGCCCCCCCCGCCCCGCTCCCTGCAGCCCAGCGGCCGCCACTGACCCCCCCCGCCCCGCTCCCTGCAGCCCAGCGGCCCCCACTGACCCCCCCCGCCCCGCTCCCTGCAGCCCAGCGGCCGCCACTGACCCCCCCCCGCCCCGTTCCCTGCAGCCCAGCGCCCCCCACGGACCCCCCCCGCCCCGCTCCCTGCAGCCCAGCGCCCCCCACGAACCCCCACCTGGTCCCCATGGCCCAGCTCCCCCCACGAACCCCCGCCCCTTCCTGATCACCACCCTGCTCCCCGCAGCCCTGCGCCCCCTAGGGACATGGGGCCAGCCCTGCCTGCCAGGGGAGAGCGCCCCCTGCCGAGCCCCCACCCCGCTCCCTGCAGCAGAACAAACCACACAAGCAGCCACGGTCTGGGGGGGGGGGGGTGGATTTTATTTCCAGTCAAACCTCATTAACACCCCCACCCACAGAGCTGGGGCGGCCAGGAGGGGGCGCGTGTGGGGGCGCCCATCTCTTGGGGGGACATCGGGAGCCAGGAGGGGGCGAAGCGGGCTAATGGCGAGGGGGGGCCCCGGGCCCCTCCTCCCGGCGCTGGAAGCGGGCCCAGGCCCGGTCCTGTCCCTCGGGGGGCCCGCACGGCGCGAAGCCGGCCCCCGCGGCCAGGGCCGTCACCCGGTCGAGGAAGGCGTCCGCCTGCTCCTTGCGCACGTCGGGCAGGAAGCTGTGGGGGAAACGGGAGGGGGGGTCAGAAGAGGGGACGGGGGGGGACGGATCTGCCCCGCAGTGGGGCCCCCCCAGGCTGGCACTTACCTGGTCAGCTCAGTGATCAGCGTAGCCCCGGGGGCCAATACCAGCTGCAGCTCCGGGGTCAGGGCCTGCACCATGCTGGAAGGCAGAGGGGGGGGGGGGGGGCGCCATGGGGCCGGGCCAAGGCTTGAAGGGTCAGGGACGGCGCTTGGGCTCCCAGCCGCGCCCCCCGGTTCTAACCACCGCCTCCCCCCTCCCTGCCCAGAGCCAGGCAGAACCCTGGTATCCGGCTGCCCCCCCCCCCTACCCTCCCCGAGCCATGCAGAACCCCGGCGTCCGGCTGGCACCCCGCCCCCCAACCACCAGCCCTGCTCCCCCAACCGAGCCAGGCAGAACCCCGGCGTCCAGCTGGCAGCCCCCGCCGAGCCAGGCAGAACCCCGGCGTCCGGCTGGCACCCTGCCCCCCGCGCTGTAACCACCAGCCCTGCTCCCCCCACCGAGCCAGGCAGAACCCCGGCATCCGGCTGGCAGCCCCCGCCCCCACTGAGCCAGGCAGAACCCCGGCATCCGGCTGGCAGCCCCCGCCCCCACCGAGCCAGGCAGAACCCCGGCATCCGGCTGGCAGCCCCCGCCCCCGCCGAGCCAGGCAGAACCCCGGCGTCCGGCTGGCAGCCCCCTACCTGCAGGAGAAGTAGAGCAGGTGGAAGTGCTGGTGGTACTGGCTCTTGCCGGGCAGCCGAGCTGAGCAGCCGAGCGGCAGGAAGTGAATCCGGACGGGCCCCGGGCAGGCGGCCTCTGGGGTGGGGTGGGGAGAAACTGACACTGATCAGCATGGGGCCGGGACCTGGGGGTGGGGGAATCCCCCACATCTGTGGGGTTCCAGGGGCTGGACTGGGAGGGACTCCTGGTACTGGGGGAGCTGCGCGACTGGGGGTCCCCTCCCCACCGGGGAAGGGCCGGGATCCCCAGTACTGGGGGGACTGTGAGGCTCAGGGTCCCCTCCCCACGGTGAAAGGACCAGGAGCCCCTGGGCTGGTTGGGGACTGTGAGGCTCAGGGTCCCCTCCCCATGGTGAAAGGACCAGGAGCCCCCCTGCTCAGGGGGAAACAGCTGACGTATCAATGTGACGGACCCAGGGGCCGCAGGACAGACAGACGGAGCCGGGGGTGGAATCCCCCCGCGCCCAGCGCAAGGACTCACCGTGATCCTGGAGGTCCGGATCTGGATTTGGGGCGGGGGTCTCCTGGGCCGGGGCAGCCCCACTGACCCCCTCTGGCATCGGCGGCGGGGGGCTGTAGCGGGCCCGGGCTGCCAGTTCGTGGAACAGGGCCGTGACATTGTACAAGGAGATCTCCTGGGCACTCTGGCAACGCAGAGGAGAGAGAGGTGGGGGGGGGGGGGATCCCCAAAATCCTGCCCCATTCCCCCGCCAAGATCAGGGCTTCCCAATTCTCCTGCTTCCTCCCCTCTCCCCCCAGGATCAGGGCTCCCTGATTCTCTCCCCCTCCCCCCAGGATCAGGGCTCCCTGATTCTCTCCCTCCATCCCTGGGATCAGGACTCCCCGATTCTCTCCCCCCCCACCCCCGGGATCCGGGCTTCCCGATTCTACCCCCACCCCAGGGATCCCTCTCCTCGATGGCCCTGCCCGCCCTGGGCAACCCCTCCCCTACCTTGGCGGGGATCCCGTTGACGGTTCTCAGCAGACTGGGTTCCTCGGACTCGATCCCGAAGGGGAGGTACGGCCCCGTGCCAATGTCACCCCAGTACCCTCGGGCTGGCACCAGCTCCCCATTCTGGGCAGGGGGGAGACAGGGCGTTACCCCCCTGGGGTGACAGATCCCCCCAGATCCCCTCTGGGACTATGGCAGCCCCCTTCAGCCCCCCATCTGAGACCGCACACACACATACCATCCCCCCCCCCCGGCCTACGGCAGCCCCCCTCCAACTCCCTGACCTGCGACCTTGGCCCTTCTCCAGCCCCCCAGCACGGGCTCTTGCAGCCCCCCCTCCTGCTCCCCCCCATGGAAACAATCTTCACCCCCCACCCTTGGGTCACGGAAGCTTCTCTTCTCCAGCTTCCCCTGCCCCACTTCGCTCTTGGGCTCCAGCCCCCCACCCCTTGGGGATCTCCCCCCCCACGGCCGCCCTGGTGCTTACGTGTCTCAGGAGCCTCCCAGAGGCCAAGGTTTTGTTGGGAACGTCGTAGACGCCCTCCCGCAGCTCGAAGGCCACCCCCGTGTCCCGCCACCGGGAGAACTCACGCCCGCTGATCGCTCTGGCCTGCAAGGATGGGGGCGGGTGGGTGAGAATCCCCTGCCGGGGGCTGCTGGACGGGCCCTCCCATAGCCACCCTGGAACCCAGCTGGGCCAGCGCCCCCTAGTGCCGCCCTGGGGCATGGGGCCAGCCCTGAATGTCGGGGAGAGCATCCCCTGCAGCACAGCGCCCCCTAGGGCCACACCCAGCAGGGAGCTCGCCCCCCGCTTGCTGTGCCCGCAGCTCCACGGGCTCCCTAGGGCTCACCCCGCGTTCGTGCAGCTTCATGGTGAGGTCCCAGTCGCACACGCCGCGGCGGGCGTCGTAACGGGCGCCCAGGTACTGCCGGACCCGCAGGTCCCAGAGCCGGGCGATCGGGAAGGCCCGCGGGTCCGGGTGCCGCCAGAATTGGAAGATGCCCTCCAGCTGATCCCGCTCCTTGAACTGTGGGACGAAGAGCAACGGGAGGGTGGGGGGGAGAGAGACACTCACCCCCTGGGAGCCGCCCCACAGCCAGGCTCGTTACCCCCACGCTGCAGTGGGGAAACTGAGGCACAAAGCGGGCATGCAAATTGCCACGAAGGTCGCAGAGTGACTCAGGCAGGGACAGAACCCAGGAGTCCTGGCTTCCTCCCAGCCCCCCGCTCTAACCATTAGATCACAGTCCTTCCTAGGTCCGACCCAGTGCCGCAGGACATGGGGATCCTGGAGTCCCTGGGCCGGTGGGAGGCAGGATACCAAGGTACACGGGCTGTGACAGGTGCAACCCTCCCTCTGCTCTTTGATGAGCCCCCCCCCCCGTGGGGTGGGAGGGCTCACGCTGCTCCCAATCCCTCCCCTCACTTGCGTCTCTCAGCCCCTCTCCTTGTTCTCCGTACAGAGCCTGATCCCGCCTGGGCCGGCAGCGGGGACTGAACCCACGAGCTCTGGAGGCTGACACATGAGGGGCCTCGTGCCCGAGCTCTCAGCTCAGAAGCCGTCACAGCCTCAGGACCCGCCATCCAAGTGCGGGGGGGAAAGGGGACCAGAAAGTGGGGGCTTCCTCCCTCCCCCCAAAATGTTGAGTTTTCAGGGCAGCATGGGAGATGTAGTTCAAAGGCCTCCCGCTCTCCTGTATGGCTCAGGCTGCCAGGTTGGACAACACCTCCCAGGATGCACCACGGTACTGCCGTTAGGTAGGGGAAGCAATGCATTATGGGAATTGTAGTTCAGGGGCTTCAATTCCCCTCCCTTGTTGGACTACATCTCCCAGGATGCCTCGTGGTACCATCTCTAGGTAGGAGAGGCGGGCATTATGGCAGCCACCTGTAGCACTGGTGCATCATGGGAGATGTAGCTCTGGTGCCTCAGAGTGCCATTCTCCTCTAACAGGCCATGCTCTCTAGTTGGACTACGTCCCCCAGGATGCACCAGTCTCTCCTCTAGGTAACAGAGATATGTCGCATGGCGGTACTATGGCAGCAGTGCATCGTGGGAGCTGTAGTTGGGGGTCCCTCATGCTCCAGTCCCAGGCTCACAGATTGGACTACGTCTCCCAGGATGCACCGTCGTCTCTACTCTAGGTAGGAGCAGCATGCATCTGGGAGTGGCCAGGCTCCCGGGCCAGACCATCGATTCATAGACTCCAAGGCCAGTGGAACCCAGTCTGAACCCCTCCATAGCACAAGCCAGAGAACAGCCCTGGGATAATTCCCAGGGCGTCTCTCACTCTCACTAACCCTTCAGTCATCCTCGTGGCTCTTCTCCGGCCCCTCTGCGATGTAGCCACATCCCCCTGGAACTGCAGGCCCCAGACCTGGGCACAGAATTCCCACAGCGTCGCCCCAGAGCCAGATCCAGAGGCCAAACCACCTCTCTGCTCCCACTCAGGGTTCCCCGGTTGATGCGTCCCGGGAGACCGTTAGCCCTTCGGCCCCAGCACCGCACGGGGAGCTCAGGTGCGGCTGATTCTCCACCACAACCTCAAATCTTTCCCAGAGTCCCGGCTGCCCAGGAGGGCGACCCCCAGCCTGTGCATGCAGCGGGCGTTCTCTGGTCCTAGACGGACACGCTGACACGTAGCCATATGAAAACGCAGGCTGGTCACTTACCCCCAGCGACTCCCAGCACTCTGTGTCCCTGACCTGGGCTCGGCGTTATTCCCCACGCCTCCAGTTCGTCTCCTCGGCAAACGTTATCAGGGACGATTTTATGTTTATGGGACTACAACTCCCATGATGCAGTGCAGCCATGTCCCTGCCATGATGTGCACTTGCCCTGCCCAGCGAGATCGTGTTGCATCATGGGAGATGTAGTCTGGCGCAGGAGTCTGGCCCACAGAGGATAACGGGCGCATGAGGCTCATGAACTACAGCTCCCATAAGGCACCGCGGTGGCGTTTTATTTCCCAGCAGCCCGAGCGCCATGCCCGCTCTAACCACTAGAGCGGGGCCAGAGCGCAGCAGGGGTCAGTCCCGCCGCGCAGGCAGGCCGGTGGCCGTGGTGGGAAGTGGCGGGGACCCACCTTCAGGGCCGACATGTCCACGGCCCCCAGGTGGCGCTGCTGGAAGTCCGGGTCGGTGGCGTAGCGGACGAACAGGTCCGATTTCTCCTGCAGGTAGGCGGCTGTCGAGCTGCGGATCAGGCTGTTCCCCAGCAGCTCCAGGAACATCTCGCTCTTCTCTGCGGAGCGGAGAGGCGAGCGCTGCCATCAGAGACTGCCTCCCGCCCCCACACCTCCGTCCCCGGTATTGGGAGCCCGGACTCCTGGGTTCCATCCCAGCTCTGGGTGGGGAGCGGGGTCTAGTGGTCAGAGCTGGGGATTTACCTTGCAGCCCCATTTTCTCCGGAGACTCCAGGGCGAGGCTGAGAAAGAGCAGCTGCCGGCCCAGCGCCTCGAGGTTATTCTCCACGATGTAGAACTGGGAAGAGGGAAAGGAAACAAGGTGGGAAGCCCTGGGAAGTCGGCGTCCATGCAGGGGCGGGCGTTATAGGGTCCCCCATCCCAGAGGGGCCATGTCTCCATGCCGGGCAAGGGGTCCCCGTATCCCCAGCCCCCGCGCCCCAGCCCAGAGGGGCCGCGTCCCCGCGCCACGTGAGGGATCCTTCCACAGACAACGAAAAGCCTGTGAGGAGCTTTGGGATCCCCCTGATATAAATGGATGTTTCTACAACGCGGCCCTGCCTTTGCCTGTGAAACCCACGAGGCCAGACGGTCAGCTCTGGCTGCAGAACCCCCAAGATTTCTCCTCACGCGTCCCTCCTGAACGCTTCTCTCCCCCCGGAGTAACCCTGTGGGTACTGAAGCCCCCCCATGCCTCCCTGCCAGCCTGGGGACCAGGCGATCGAAGGGGGCACAGCGAGAGGCGGGGTGGAGGGGTCTTTGGGGGTGCTTAGATAAGAGGCATTGGGGGGCCGCGGGAGGGGGCCTGGCAGCCGGAAGGGAGCTCTCCCCGCGCTCACACACAGCCCGTGCCACACGTGCCGCCAGCCTCCGGATGCCCCGCGGAATAAAGCGTCCCCGTCTCGCCCGTCAGCCTGATGAGTCCTGACGCCAGCTCAGGAACGGCCCGCGGGCGGCTGCCACCCCGGCCCTCGCTGGCAGAGCTGTTGCTGCAGCCTCGGCCAACCCCGGGAACGTGGCTGAGCGCCGGGGAAACGGCTGGGCTGGGACACCTGCACTGCGGATCCCAAAGCCCTTCCCAAAACCGCCTGCTCTAACCACTAGACCCCGCTCCCCTCCCAGAACCGGGGAGAGAACCCAGGAGTCCTGGCTCCCAGCCCCCCCTGCTCTAACCACTAGACCCCACTCCCCTCCCAGAACCGGGGAGAGAACCCAGGAGTCCTAGCTCCCAGCCCCGCCTGCTCTAACCACTAGACCCCGCTCCCCTCCCAGAGCCGGGGAGAGAACCCAGGAGTCCTGGCTCCCAGTTCCCCGCTCTAACCACTAGACCCCGCTCCCCTCCCAGAACCGGGGAGAGAACCCAGGAGTCCTGGCTCCCAGCCCCCCATGCTCTAACCACTAGACCCCGCTCCCCTCCCAGAACCGGGGAGAGAACCCAGGAGTCCTGGCTCCCAGCCCCCCCTGCTCTAACCACTAGACCCCGCTCCCCTCCCAGAACCGGGGAGAGAACCCAGGAGTCCTGGTTCCCAGCCCCCCCTGCTCTAACCACCAGACCTCACTCCCCTCCCAGAGCTAGGGAGAGAACCCAGGAGTCCTGGCCCCCAGCCCCTCTCCTCTAACGACTAGACCCCCACTCCCTTCCCAGAGCCTGGGGAGAGAACCCAGCAGTCCTGGCCCCAGACCCCACCTGCTCTAACCACTAGACCCTCGCTCCCCTCCCAGAGCCAGGGAGAGAACCCAAGCGTCCTGGCTCCCAGTCCCCCCACCCAACTCTAACCATTAGACCCCGCTCTCTTCCCAGAGTGGAGGAGGGAACCCAGGAGTCCTAGCCCCCAGCCCAGTCCCCTCCCAGAGCTGGGGAAAGAACCCAACTCTCCAGAGACTGCTCACTCCTGCGCCCTAACCACTCCACTCCACCTCTGGGCCAGGCGAGAGGGCGGGGAGCGATGGAGGGGAGACACCTACATTGATCCTCCTCCGCGGCCAGCGGTGGGCTTGACTAATGGTCCTGAGGACGTGCCGGCCGTCGACTGAGCCCACCAGCAGGATATTGAGCTCAGGCAGGTCGTCCTGTGACAGGTAGAGATGGGCCATGGAGCTCTCCAGACCTGCAGGGAAAGTGCAAGGTCGTGCATTTAGGGATTAATAACAAGAATTGTAGTTATAAGCTGGGGACGCACCAGTTGGAAGTAACGGAGGAGAAGGACCTCGGAGTCCTGGTTGACCACAGGATGACTATGAGCCGCCAATGTGATGTGGCCGTGAAAAAATCGAATGTGGTCTTGGGATGCATCAGGCGAGGTATTTCCAGGAGAGATCAGGAGGTGTTAGTACCGTTATACAAGGCACTGGTGAGACCTCATCTGGAATACTGTGTGCAGTTCTGTCTCCCGTGTTTAAAAAGGATGAATTCAAATTGGAACAGGTACAGAGAAGGGCTACTAGGATGATCCGAGGAATGGAAAACCTGTCTTATGAGAGGAGACTCAAAGAACGTGGCTTGTTTAGCCTAACCAAAACAAGGCTGAGGGGAGCTAAGATTCCTTTCTATAAATATATCAGAGGGATAAATACCAGGGAGGGAGAGGAATTATTTCAGCTCAGTACCAATGTGGACACAAGAACAAATGGATATAAACTGGCCATCAGGAAGTTTAGACTTGAAATTAGACGAAGGTTTCTAACCATCAGAGGAGTGAAGTTCTGGAACAGCCTTCCAAGGGGAGCAGTGGGGGCAAAAGATCTAACTGGCTTCAAGATTAAGCTCGATAAGTTTATGGAAGAGATGGTTTGATGGGATAACATGATCTTGGCAATGAATTGATCTTTGATTATTAGTGGTAAATATGCCCAATGGCCTGTGATGGGATGTTAGATGGGTGGGATCTGAGTTACAGCAGAGAATTCTTTCCTGGGTGTCTGGCTGGTGAGTCTTGCCCACATGCTCTGGGTTCAGCTGATCGCCATATTTGGGGTCGGGAAGGAATTTTCCTCCAGGGCAGATTGGCAGAGGCTCTGCGGGGTTTTCACCTTCCTCTGCAGCGCGGGGCACGGGTCACTTGCTGGAGGATTCTCTGCACCTTGAAGTCTTTAAAGCATGATCTGAGGACTTCAGTAGCTCAGACATAGGTTGGGGGTTTATTCCTGGAGTGGGTGGGTGAGATTCTGTGGCCTGCATTGTGCAGGAGGTCAGACTAGATTATCGTAATGGTCCCTTCTGACCTTAAAGTCTATGATTCTATGACTAAAACAGAATGGGTGCATCTCGGACCCGTATACACAGCCTCCACGCCCCACCCAGAGGGGCTGCATCTCACCGCCGGGCAAGGGGTCCCATATAACCAGCCCACACGCCCCACCCCAGAGGGGCTGCATCTCAGTGCCAGGCGTGGGGTCCCCATATATTCAGCCCCCGCGCTCCACCCCAGAGGGGCCGCATCTTAGCTGTGGGCAAAGGGTCCCTGTATACGCAGCGCCCACGCCCCACCCCAGAGGGGCTGTGTCTCAGCACCAGACAAGGGGTTCCCCCATATAACCAGCCCCACCCCACCCCATAGCACTTAAACAGTGAAGCTCAAAGGCGACCCATTTAAAACCGGGAAGGGGAACAGGACACAGGTCACTCACTGCCACACGTCCCTGAGGGATTAGATTTTGGAATAAATGTAAAGGGATGATTCCACCCCGTGAGATGGTGCAATAGACAGGATTGGACGAGCCCCCCGCCCCTGGGATGGGGGAATAGACTGGTGGGCGTGATCCTGGCTCTGCCCCGCAAGGGGCCGGGAAGAATAGACTGGAGGGGCCAATGCCGCCCTCCCTGGACCCCTAAGATGGGGAGGGGCCAGGAGTTGGCTTGTCAGCTCTTTGGGGCAGGGGTTTTCCTTGCGCTGGGTCTGAACAGCGCCTCGCACCACGGGGGGCTGGCCGTCAGTGGGGCTCCCAGGCGCTACCGTAACACAGATGGCGACGGGGACCCACATTCCCTCTGCAGGTCGAGCGCGGGGGAGAAGCCCCACCAGCAGGTGGTGCCGAAGCTGCTGCCGGCTCCCGTAGCCATGGCTGGAAAACAAAGACACGTGCACCCCGCATGGGTGTTGGGCCGCCAGAGCCGGGGGGCCGCCCCCCCTCAACCTTCCTCCTGCCACCACCCCCCGATGCCCAGCCCCCCACGTCCCTCGTCTCTTTCCCACCCCAGTGACCACCCACCTCCCCCGCCCATACCCCATCTCTACTCCTCCCCCACTGGCCGTCTGCCCTTTGCCACTTTCAGCGCCACCCCCCCCCCCCGCTGCTCTCCACTCCCCTTATCCCCGGCACTTCCTGCCCCTTCCCCTAGGGATCACCTGTGCCCCACTGACCCCCTCCCCATCTCTTCCCCACGCTGCCCCTCCCTAACGCACTCCGCCACCCCCACACTGCTCCTCCCCACACTGCCCCCACCACCCCCACACTGCCCCTCCCCCCACTTACCCCGCCACCCCCCACTGCCCCCACCACCCCCACACTGCCCCTCCCCCCACTTACCCCGCCACCCCCCACTGCCCCCACCACCCCCACACTGCCCCTCCCCCCACTTACCCCGCCACCCCCACACTGCTCCTCCCCACACTGCCCCCACCACCCCCACACTGCCCCTCCCCCCACTAACCCCTCCCCCCACTGCCCCCACCACCCCCACACTGCCCCTCCCCCCACTTACCCCACCACCCCCACACTGCCCCTCCCCCCACTTACCCCGCCACCCACACTGCTCCTCCCCACACTGCCCCCACCACCCCACACTGCCCCTCCCCCCACTCACCCCGCTACCCCCACACTGTCCCTCCCCCCCACTGCCCCCACTTACCCCGCCACCCCCACACTGCCCCTGCACCCCAATGACCCCCGCCCCGCGCTCTCACCCTGCCTTGCTGCCTCGCGCGGGCCTCGCCCCCACCGTGACGGGCAGGGCTCCGGGCCAATGGGCGGCGGAGCCGGGCCCCGGGACCCACCCACGCGCCGCGCGGCTCGGCAGCTCGGTTGCGCCGCGGGACGCGGTCGCCATGGCAACGGGGCCTCCGCTCCCTGAAGCTCCGCCCCCCCCGCCCGGATTACACCCCGCCCCCTTCCCCCGGAGAGCCCCGCCCCTCTGGGAGCCCCGCCCCCTTTCCCCAGACCCCGCCCCGCAGCCCGAACCTCGCCATGGGGCTGAGCCCCGACCGCCCCTCCCCCCCCCCCGGCCGTCCCCCTGTCCTACCTCCTCCCCCCCCTTCTGTCCCTTCCCCTCCCCCCCAACCGTACCCCTCCCCCATCCCCTCCCCTCCCCCATCTGTACCCCTCCCCCTCTGTCCCTTCCCCTCCCCCCCAACTGTACCCCTCCCCCACCCCCTCCCCCATCTGTACCCCTCCCCCTCTGTCCCTGCCCCTCCCCCGTCCATCAACCTTCTCCCCCTGTCCCTCCCCCTCCCCCTCTGTCAGTCCCTCTCCCCCCTCCCCCGTCTGTCACCCTCCCCCCTCTGTCCCTCCGTCCCCCCATCCATACCCCTCCCCCCTCTGTCCCTCCCTGCCCCCATCTCCTCCCCTCCCCCCATCCGTACCCCTCCCCCTCTGTCCCTCCGTCCCCCCATCCATACCCCTCCCCCTATGTCCAGCCCCCTCCCTCCCCATCCACCCCCTCTATGGATCGATCGATCCCCATATGTATCCATCCATCCAGCCCCCCACACACACACCCCTCCGTCTAATCCAGTCTATGTGGGCTCTGGCCCGGCAGTTCTCAACCAGGGGTTCGAGGCCCGCGAGCAGGTTGCGGGGCGGGGGGTGCCAAGCAGGGCCAGGGTTAGACTGGCTGGGGCGCAGGGCGGGAGGCCGACGCCCCACCGCATGGGACTGAAGCCCAGGGCCACCCCCGGGGCTGAAGCCGAAGCCTGAGCAATTGCCACCGGTTCATTTAGCCATGAGCCGGCCGACCCTGTGGTTCCTTCGCTCGCTCTCTGCATCCCTCTCCCTGTCTCTCTCCTCTTTGCCAGCCTCTGCCCCGCTCCCTCCCCCACCTCGCCTCCCCACACTGAATTACATCTCTGGGAAGGGAAGGAGATTGTCATCTTCCTCTAAAGCCCTCGGTTGCTCCTGGATTGGCAAGGGATTTGCTGGGGGGGAACAGAGGATTTAATACCATAATTTGCTTCAGATCAGCAAGCCCCAGGCCGGGGTTCCTAAGCAGGCAGGGCCTGGCAGGTGGCGAACACCTGTTCCCCTGCCCTGCGCTGGGATTACAAAATGTAGCTACCGGAAGCAGCTGTGAAAGTCCTCAACCGCTCCCGAGAGCGGCCACAAGCCGCGGGAGAGTATGGATCTGGCTTGCCTGGCGCGCAGCTCTTCACATCCTGGTTTGTTATTGTAGGGTCTCCCGTGAGCTCTGTGCTGGTTTGTTATTATTGGGCCTAGCTGGTTATTGTTGGCATAGGCGTCGACTCCGTGGGTCTCCGGGGCTGGGGCACCCGCAGGGAAAAATTGGTGGGTGCTCGGCACCCACCGCTAGCTCCCTGCCCCAGCTCACCTCCGCTCCGCCTCCACCTCCTCCCCCGAGCGCGCCACCATGTCCTGCTTCTCCGCCTTCCCTCCCAGCACTTGTGCCTTGAAACAGCTGTTTCGTGCGGAGGATTTGGGGGAAGGGGTCCCATAGGGTCAGGGAGGGGGCGGAGTTGGGGCGGGGACTTTGGGAAAGGGGTGGAGTTGGGACGGGGGCGCGAACAC
>JBAIAC010000730.1:0-36406 GCA_037349315.1 Chelydra serpentina
GGGTCCCCAGCGAGGTCTTTACAGATCAGGGATCCGAGGTCATCTCAGCCCGGCTCCGGGGCGTGTGGGAGAAAGGTGGGGTCTGGCCCACCTGGGCCTCTGCATATCACCCTCAGTCCAACGGGCTGGTGGAAAGAGTTCAGGGGACCGTGAGGATGATGCTGAGGACAGCATCCACAGGACTGGGACAAGTACCTGCCCCACCGATGGCACAGGGAAGTGCCCCAGGAATCACCAGGGGGCTTCCCTTTCAAGCTGTGGTATGGGAGGAGAGTAAGGGGACCCCTAGAACCGGTAAGGGACAATTGGGAGAAGAAGGGGGAAGACCCCCTGATGGATCTCTCCCCTGAGATGGGAGCCCATCCTCCCATCAGGTGTCCCCCGTTCAGAGTAACTGGGAAAAGAGCCCAGAACCTGGAGAGAGAGCCCAAGGACAGTCTGGCTTTAAAGGTGAACCAGTCATTCAGCAGCCCAGGGCTGGCCAAGGCGGAGGCGATCAGAGATTGGCCTGTTCCCCAGACCAAGAAACAGGTCCTTTAGCGGGATGGCGGGGTACCACCAGAGGTTTGTACCCCCCTTTAGCTCCCTAGCTGCCCCCATCACAGAGCTAGGTAAGAAGAGGAAGCCAGACGAGGCAGTCTGGACCGAGCAGGGCCAGAGGGCTCTCTGTGCGCTGAAGGAGGCTCTAATCCAGGGCCCTATAGATCGAGTAAACCCAGACGGGGCCAAGCCCTGTACAGTGTTCACCGAAGCCTCAGACACAGGGCTGGGCGCGGTGCTGACGCAGGCCTATGCGAAGCGGGGGAGACACCCCATCGGGTATCTGAGCAAGGAGCTGCTGCCCTGGAGGCAGAACGGTCAAGCCATAGAGAGGGAATGCCTGGCCATGGGGCAGGCCTTTAAGACGAAGCAGCCGGATCTATTTGGGTGGCGCTTTACAGTGTATATTCACCACTTCGCCCCGACGTGGCTGCATCCAGGAAAAGGGGCCGATGCCGAGCGGCTGGTGACACAGACACGTGGTCAGAGAGGGGACCAGATCAAGAGGGAGGCTCTTAACCAAGAGAGCCCGAACTACAGCCCTCCAGACTGGAGCGCTGGGAAAAGACCTGATCTCAGCTTGAACCCCAGGGGTTTGGGGATGGAAAAAGGGCACGGGCCGCATAAACCTTCCCACATGCGGCCTGCGGGTGCCAGCCAGCCCACCCGACCTAAGGGAGCTCGTCGAACTGTAACGGCCTGGTGTGACCGGGTTCGAACTTCCCCAGGTCACTAGCTAAAGTGACCCCGCTCAGTTCGGTCTCGAAGGGGGGAGAGATGTGATGGAGTAGAGAGGGAGATGGATCTGACCTGAGAGGCTGGCTGCATTGGGACAGGCTGCATTGGAAATGCGAGACTTTACCTGAGGCTGTAACATGAGCCAGGACGGGGGTTGGGAGGTGACACCTTTGGCTGGGAGAATGGTAACAGGCTAGAGGAGGGGCCCCGGGGGAGGGGAAGAGAGGCTGCTGGAGGGTTTGGCTTTTTGGTTTCAGTTTGGGGCTGGCCGGGGAAGAGGGGAGAGAGGCAGACAGGGTCTGGCCTCCCTGCCCCGTTTGGAGCTGTGGGGCGAAATGCAGGGAGCCCCAGGCTGGGGTCTAAGCTCCCTGCCCCCCGGAAGGACCCGACTGAGGGGTCCTGGATGTACTGACAAGCTCTGGTTGGGCTGTGTTCCTGGCATCTCTAATAAACCTTCTGTTCTACTGGCTGGCTGAGACTCCCAGTGAATCCGGGGAAGAGGGGTGCAGGGCCGGACTCCCCTATACTCCGTGACACACCCTCTTCCTGAACTTACTGCCAGAGACTTGGACACTGTCCATGGCGGAGGCAGTACACATAAAGCCCCTGTTTGTCTTTGGTCACACCCCTTTTCAGTACCGACACACCACATGGTGTCATTCGTAATGGTTTTAGCAAAATGCGAGGTTCCTGGTCCCCGGGCGCCTGAAAATGGGTTGGGGTGTAGTATTGCTAACAGGATACAGATAGCAATACCTGTTAAGGCGTAGGAAACTCGGCATTTAGCTCTCAGTGCCATGAGGCGGCGTGCCTCAGTTTCCCCTTTCACACAGCAGCCTGGGCCTGTTATGCTTTTGCTGTTGTGCCAAGCTTCCAGCCGGTTACCCGATACAGGCCGACAGGTAACATGCTTGTACGACCGTGAGGTCACCATCTCAAGCATGTACAACAGTTTTTCCCACCTATCAGGTATGTTCCCCATCTTGAAAGGGTTGACCCTCAGTGTTAACTCCTTTGTTATAACCCACAGATGAAGTAGGGAAAGACACAGGATTACCCACCCGTCTGTGTATCCTGGTAGGCACTCTGATTCAGATTCTTCTGCCTCTTTGGAGCAGGCTTCTGAATCAGGCATGGGTTTGAGGTTCTGGCAAGGAAAGGGTGTACTGCAACCCGGCCTGCCCTCGGCCCCGCCCTCTGGAATTTCTCTGGGCTGGTTCCCATCCCCTTGTGTGGCTTCACCCATGCAGAGACTCGCTCCCTTCTGCTTTGAAGAGAGAGGTTTAGCCCCTACCCGTGTAGCAAGAACAACCTCTTTCTTGGACACCCCAGTATCTGTTCCCAACAGGTCAGCTGGACGGACTCCCCCCTCCAGGAGGTCTGACCCCCAGCTTTCCCTTCTAACCTGATCCGCAGGAGAGGGGTCTGGCATCTGAAATGCAGACTTTTCATCCTCCTCCTGGGCAAGATCCTCCTGACAAAAGGTTGGCGGGCTCTCCGGCCCCCCCTCACCTTCCCTCCCTGGGCCTCTATCTGGGCCAGACACTCCCGTGTCCCCCCAAAGAGAAGGTGACCCTGGTCCAGCTGTGGGCTCCCAGCTGCAAGCTAAGATAGACCCTTCAGTGGCCTGCAAAATTCCCCCCTTGCTATGAGGTAGAACATTCCCCTCCCCCGGGGAGATGATTACAGGACAGGAACTGGCCACAGCCACCCCTGCCGCCACAACTGCAGTCCCTGTGACTTCGCCCCCCGCTCTGGGGTTTTCAGCACCAGGTTCCTGCTTGCTGCCACCCAGCCCTGGGACAGATTCTGCCACAGCAAAGAAATCATTTCCCAGTAGAAACGGTGCAAAATTGCGTGACACTGTTGCCACAGTTAGCTTAGCCTGCAAGTTTTCCATTTGCATGTGTACTTTTGCCAAAGGTGCAATGACTTTGTAGCCACCCACCAGCTCCAATTCTGCCACTTTACCCGGCAACCAATCCTTCTCTTGGATCAGGTCCCTCCTGACTATAGAAATGTCAGCACCTGTATCTCTCAACCCAGTGATTACCTTCCCATTCAGTCTAACAGCATGCACATGCTCACTGCTTGGTGGTGTAGAAGTCAACTTCACAAACCCTGTGTGGAAAGGGGCAGCAGCTTCATGGGCCGCTTGATGCCTGTTTTCACTCAGCAGGGGACACTTATCTCTCAGGTGCTCGGTGGACTTACATCGATAGCACCTCCTGGGCTCCTCCGATTGTACAGGGAATTTGGGACGAGTACTAGGGGAATGGGGAGGTGAGCGCCCAGCCTCCTTTTTCCCAGGGGTAACACGGTGACTCCGTTTTCCTTCGACCCTGTACCCCTCTGCCAGTGGTTTATGCTTAATTGCAGCTTGCGCCTGCTCATAAGAGTCTGCAAACCCAGCTAGTTCACTAACTGCTTTTACCTGTTTGTCCCACAAGTACTGTTTGACATCATCACTGCACATATTCAGGAATTGTTCCTGAGCAACCAAATCACACATCCCTTCAAAGCTTGTAATGTCTCTTCCCCTCACCCACTTATCTACCAGAACTGTCATTTCATTTGCATAAGCCACATTACTTAATCCATCTCCTCTCTTAAGACTCCTGAATTTAACCCTGTAGGTTTCAGGTGTAACCTGAAACTGTTTCAAAACCAGTTCCTTAAATTTACCATAATTGGAGGCATCCCCAATGGGCATCTTATTGAATATGTCCAGAGCTCTGCCAGTCAATTTGGCTATCAAGGTGGTCATTTTTTGATCTTCAGGGATCGCATGGAGGGAGCACAGTCTCTCGAAGGTGATAAAATGTTCGGCTATATCCTTGGATTCATCATACTGGGGGCATAGACGCTCCCATTTGGGGATTTTTGGGGAAGCGGAGCCGGCAGCTGAAGGGTTTCGACTCTTCAACTCTGCGATGGCCAGTTCATGCTTCTGGGCCTCCATAGCTCTCTTGTGGGCCGCCTCCTCCCTGATTCTTTCTGCTTCCATAGCTCTCTGGTGGGCCAGCTCCTCTGCTTCCATAGCTCTCTTGTGGGCCGCCTCCTCCCTGATTCTTTCTACTTCCATAGCTCTCTTGTGGGCCGCCTCCTCCCTGATTCTTTCTGCTTCCATAGCTCTCTGGTGGGCCAGCTCCTCTGCTTCCATAGCTCTCTTGTGGGCCAGCTCCTCTGCTTCCATAGCTCTCTTGTGGGCCTCCTCAGCTCTCTTGTGGGCTTCTGTCTCTGCACTAATTTCCAGCGTACGTCACACCGTCACAGTCCCCCTCTCTGATCAGCTAACCCCTGCCCAGCAAGCTGAGATCAGAGGGGTGCTGCATCTGTACCGGCAGCTGTTTTCCAACCAGCCTGGACGCACTAATCTGACCATCCACCGGGTGCAGACAGGAGCGCACCAACCTATAAGATGCTCCCCCTTCCGAGTCACAGGGAAGACAGCTCGGGACCTGGAAAGAGAGGTCAAGGACATGCTGGCTTTGGGGGTGATCTAGCCGTCATCCAGCCCTTGGGCCTCCCCAGTAGTGCTGGTCCCCAAAAGGGATGGGTTGATCCGGTTCTGTGTGGACTATCGGAAGCTCAATACCATCACTGTATCTGATGCCTACCCCATGCCCCGGCCGGACGAGCTCCTAGACAAGCTGGGAGGGGCTCGGTACCTTACCACCATGGATTTTACAAAGGGCTACTGGCAAGTGCCACTGGATGCAGATGCCCGGCTGAAATCTGCCTTCATTACCCCTCTGGGGCTCTACGAATTCCTGACCCTGCCTTTCGGCCTCAAGGGAGCGCCAGCCACCTTCCAGCGCCTGGTGGATCAGCTACTGAAGGGGATGGAGAGTTTTGCTGTGGCGTATATCGATGATATCTGTGTCTTTAGCCAGACCTGGGAGGACCAGGTGTCCCAAGTTAAACAAGTGCTGGACCGACTCCGGGAGGCTGGGCTGACCATAAAAGCGGAGAAGTGGAAGGTGGGGATGGCTGAAGTGTCCTACCTGGGCCACCGGGTGGGGAGCGGCCGCCTAAAGCCAGAACCAGCCAAGGTGGAGGTGATCCGGGACTGGCCCGCTCCCCAAACTAAAAAGCAGGTCCAGGCCTTTATTGGGATGGCGGGGTACTATCGAAGATTTGTGCCCACTTTAGCGCCATAGCCACCCCCATGACTGAGGTGGGGTGAGGTAAGAAGGGGAAGCCAGACAAGGTGGTCTGGACCGAGGAGTGCCAGAGGGCTCTCTGTGCACTGAAGGAGGCTTTGATCAGGGGCCCGGTTCTGACAAACCCAGACTTTGACAAGCCCTTTCTGGTGTTCACCGACGCCTCAGACATGGGACTGGGGGCGGTGTTAATGCAGGAGGATGAAACGGGGCAGAGACACCCCATCGTGTATTTAAGCAAGAAGCTGCTACCCCGAGAGCAGAATTATGAGGCCATCGAGAAGGAATGCCTGGCCATGGTGTGGGCCCTCAAGAAACTAGAGCCATATCTATTTGGGCGACACTTCACCGTGTACACCGACCACTCGCCCCTGACCTGGCTACACCAGATAAAAGGGGCCAACGCTAAGCTCCTGCAGGATTACGACATGGACGTGGTCCATGTGAAAGGAAGTGCCAACCTGATAGCGGATGCGTTGTCCGGGAGAGGGGGCCCTGAACGTCCCCAGGCCACTGGTTAGAGTGACCCCGCTCAGTTCAGTCTCGAAGAGGGATGTGAGTAGGGAGCGAGATGGATTTGACCTGGGAGGCTGGCTGCATTGGGAAAGGCTGCATCGGGAATGCGAGACTTTACCTGAGGCAGGACGGGGGTTGGGAGGTGACACCTTTGGCTGGGAGAATGGTAAAAGGCGAGAGGAGGGACCCCGGGGGAGGGGAAGAGCCTGCTGGAGGTTTGGCTGTTTTTTTGTCAGTTTGGAGCTGGGTGGTGAAATGCAGGGAGCCCCAGAGCCGGGGTCTAAGCTCCCTGCCCCCCCAGAAGGCCCCAGCTGAGGGGTCCTGGTTATACTTACAAGCTCTGTTTGGACTCTTTCCTGACAACCCAAATAAACCTTCTGTTCTACTGGCTGGCTGAGAGTCACATTGAATCCCGGGAAGAGGGGTGCAGGACCTGACTCCCCCACACTCCGTGACATGCTCACACTCCCCCCTCCCCCACCCTCACCCACAACCCCACCCCCAGCCTCAACATCACGCTCACCCTCACCCCCACCCCAACACTCACCCTCACCCTCACCCCCCCTCGCCCCCCTCACTCCGACCCCTCCCTAAACCACCCCCCACCCCCACCCCCACCCTCACCGTCAACCTCACCAAAATCCCCAACCCAACCCACACCCTCACCCTCACCCTAACCACAATCCCCCACACCCACCCTCACCCTAACCCCACCCCCACTCCTCATCCTCATCCGCACCCTCATCCTCACCATCACTCCGACCCCCACCCACACACTCACCATGACCCCCACCCCCAACATCACCGTCACCCTCACCCTAACCCCCACCCTCTCACCCATCCTCACCCTCACTTCCACCCCCACCCCCACACCAACACTCACCCTCACCGTCAGCCCCCCACCCACACCCACATCCCCACCCGCACCCTCACCCTCACCCCCACCCTCACCCTAACCCCACCCCCACTCCTCATCCTCATCCGCACCCTCACCATCACTCCGACCTCCACCCACACACTCACCATGACCCCCACCACCAACATCACCGTCACCCTCACCCTAACCCCCACCCCCATGCCCACCCTCTCACCCATCCTCACCCTCACTTCCACCCCCACCCCCACACTCACCCTCACCGTCAGCCCCCCACCCACACCCACATCCCCACCCTCACCCTCACCCTCACCCCCACCCTCACCCTCACCCCCACCCCCACTCCCACATTCACCCTCACCCTCACCACCACCACAAACCCCACGCTCACTCTCACCCTCACCCTCACCCCCACCCCAACCCTCAACCTCACCCTCACTCCCACACCCCAACCCCAAACCCACCCTCACCATATCCCTCACCCTCACCCACAACCTCACCCTCACCCTCACTTTCACCGCACCCCCAACCTCACCCTCCCCCCCCCCATGGCCACCCTAACCCTCACTATCACCCCCACCCTCACCTACACCCTCACCCTGGACCCCACACTCACCCTCACCCTCAATCTCAACCCCACCCCCAACCCCACCCTCACCCTCACCCCACCCCTACCCTCACCCTCACTCTCAAACCCACCCCCACCTTCACCCTGACCCTCACCCTCGCCCCGACCCTCACCCTTACCCTCACCCTCGACACAACCCCCACCCTCACCCTCACCCTCACCTCCACCCCCACCCTCACCCACAACCTCACACTCACCGCCACCCCAACCCCAACCCTCAACCTCACCCTCACCATCACTCCCACACCCCAACCCCAAACCCACCCTCACCATATCCCTCACCCTCACCCTCACCTTCACCGCACCCCCAACCTCACCCTCCCCCCCCACGGCCACCCTCACCCTCACTCTGACCCCCACCCTCACCTACACCCTCACCCTGGACCCCACACTCACCCTCACCCCACCCCTACCCTCACCCTGACTCTCAAACCCACCACCACCCCACCCCCACCCTGACCCTCACCCTCGCCACGACCCTCACCCTTACCCTCACCCTCAACCTCACCCTCACCTCCACCCCCAACCTCACCCACAACCTCACCCCAGCCCCACCCCCACCCTCACCCTTACCCCCACCCGTACCCTCAACCTCACCCTAAATGCCACCCCCACCCTCACTCTCACCCTCACGCTCACCCTCACACCCAGCCCCACCCCCACCCTCACACTTACCCTGACTCCCAACCCCACCCAAACACTCACCCTCACCCTCACCCCCACCCACACCCTCACCCACACACTCACCCCCACCCCCACCCGAACCCCAACACTCAACCTCACCCTCACCGTCACTCCCACCCCACCCCCAAACCCACCCTCACACTAAGCCTCACCCTCACCCTGACTCCCACCCCCACCCCCAACCTCACCCTCACCTTTACCCCCACCCTCACCATCACCCTCCCCCCACCCCCACCCTTAACCTCACCCTCACCCACACCCTCCCTCTCACCCCCACCCATTGATCACTACCCGTTGAGCACGACCATCCAGCCAGTTTTCTATCCACCTTACCGTCCATTCATCCAGCCCATACTTCTTTAACTTGCTGGCAAGAACACTGTGGGAGACTGTATCAAAAGCTTTGCTAAAGTCAAGAAATAGCACATCCACTGCTTTCCCCTCATCCACAGAGCCAGTTATCTCATCATAGAAGGCAATTAGGTTAGTCAGGCATGACTTGCCCTTGGTGAATCCATGCTGACTGTTCCTGATCACTTTCCCCTCCTTTAAGTGGTTCAGAACTGATTCCTTGAGGACCTGTTCCATGATTTTTCCAGGGACTGAGGTGAGACCGGCTGGCCTGTAGTTCACCGGATCTTCCTTCTTCCCTTTTTTAAAGATGGGCACTACATTAGCTTTTTTTTAAGTCATCCAGAACCTCCCCCGATTGCCATGATTTGTCAGAGATAATGGCCAATGGATCTGCAATCACATCGGCCAACTCCTTTAGCACCCTCGGATGCAGTGCATCCGGCCCCATGGACTTGTGTTCATCCAGCTTTTCTAAATAGTCCCGAACTACTTCTTTCGCCACAGAGGGCTGGTCACCTCCTCCCCATACCGTGCTGCGGAGTGCAGCTGTCTGGGAGCTGACCTTGTCTGTGAAGACAGAGGCAAAAAAAGCATTGAGTACACTAGCTTTCTCCACATCCTCTGTCACTAGGTTCCCTCCCTCATTCAGCAAGGGGCCCACACTTTCCTTGACTTTCTTCTTGTTGCCTGAAGAAACCCTTCTTGTTACTCCTAACATCTCCGGCTAGCTGCAACTCCAAGTGTGATTTGGCCTTCTAATTTCACTCCTGCATGCCTGAACAATATTTTTATACTCCTCCCTGGTCATTTGTCCAATCTTCCACTTCTTGTAAGCTGCTTTTTTGTGTTTAAGACGAGCAAGGATTTCACTGTTAAGCCAAGCTGGTCGCCTGCCATATTTACTTTTCTTTCTACACATCGGGATGGTTTGTTCCTGCAACCTCAATAAGGATTCTTTAAAATACAGCCAGCTTTCCTCGACTCCTTTCCCCCTCATGTTATTCTCCCAGGGGACCTTGCCCATCAGTTCCCTGAGGGAGTCAAAGTCTGCTTTTCTGAAGTCCAGGCTCTGTATTCTACTGCTCTCCTTTCTTCCTTGTGTCAGGATCCTGAACTCGACTATCTCATGGTCACTGCCTCCCAGGTTCCCATCCACTATTGCTTTCTTTACTATTTCCTCCCTGTTTGTGAGCAGCAGGTCAAGAAGAGCTTTTCCCCTAGTTGGTTCCTCCAGCAACCGCACCAGGAAATTGTCCCCTACACTTTCCAAAAACTTCTTGGATTGTCTGTGGACCGCTGTATTGCTCCCCCAGCAGATATCGGGGTGATTAAAGTCACCCATGAGAACCAGGGCCTGTGATCTAGTAACTTCTGTTAGTTGCTGGAAGAAAGCCTCGTCCACCTCATCCCCCTGGTCTGGTGGTCTGTAGCAGACTCCCACCACGACATTACCCTTGTTGCTCACACTTCTAAATTTAATCCAGACACCCTCAGGTTTTTCTGCAGTTTCATACTGGAGCTCTGAGCAGTCATACTGCTCTCTTACATACAACGAAACTCCCCCACCTTTTCTGCCCTGCCTATCCTTCCTGAACAGTTTATAGCCATCCATGACAGTACTCCAATCATGTGAGTTATCCCACCAAGTCTCTGTTATTCCAATTACATCATAATTCCTTGACTGTGCCAGGACTTCCAGTTCTCCCTGCTTGTTCCCCAGGCTTCTTGCATTTGTGTATAGGCATTTAAGGTAACTCACCGATTGTCCTGCTGTCCCAGTATGGGCAGGAGCCCTCCCCTCTTGCACACACCTACTTGTGCTTCTTCCCGGTATCCCACTTCCCCACTTACCTCGGGGCTTTGGTCTCCTTCCCCCTCACACTAAACCCACCCCAGCACTAACCCCACCCCCACTCTCACCTTCACTCTCACCCCCACCCGAATCCCTGCCCTCACCCTCACCCTCACCCCCACCCCCACGCTCACCCTCACCCTAATCCTCATCCTCACCCTCACCCCACCCCCAACCCAACGCCCACCCTCACCCTCACCCCCACCGCCACTCCGACCCTCACCCTCACCCCACCCACACCCACACTCTCACCCTCACCCATACCCCACCCACACTCTCACCCTCACCCACCAACCTAATCCTCGTCCTCACCCTCACCCCACGCACAGCCCCACCCCCACCCTCACCCTCACCCTCACCCCCACCGCCACTCCGACCCTAACCCTAACCCTAACCCCCACCCCCAGCTCCTCCCTCACCGACACCCTCAGTGCCACCCCGACCCTCACCCTCACCGCCACCCCCACCCACACTTTCACCCTCACCCGCACCCCCAACCCCACTCCCACCCTCAACCTCACACTCACCCCCACTCTCACCGTCAACCTCACCCTAACCACCGCCACCACCCTCACCCCCAACCAGACCCTCAACCTCACCCTCAAACTCACCCTCACCCCAAACCCCCATCCTCACTCTCACCTTCACCTTCACCCCACCCCTCACCCTAACCGCAACCCCAATCCCCACCCTCACCCTCACCACCACCGAAAACCCCCACCCGCACCCTCACCCTCACCCCCACCCTGACTCCCAATCCCACACTCACCCTCACCCTCACACTAACCCCCACCCTCACCCTAACCCCCACCTCCTCCCCAACCCCAGCCCTCACCGTCACCCACCCCCCCTCACCCTCACCCTCACCCCCTCCCCCACCCCCAGCCTCACCCCCGCCCTCACCCTCACCCCCACCGTAACCCACACCCACAACCTCACCCTCACCTCCACCCCCACCCTCACCCTCACCCCCACCCCCACAACCACCCACACTCTCACCCTCACCTTCACTCTCACCCACAGCACCGCCCTCAACCTCACCCTCACCTTCACCCTCTCTCTCATCGCCACCCCCACGCTCACCCTCACCCACACCGTCACCCAAACCCCACTCCCACTCCCACCCTGACCCTCACTCCCACCCCCACCCTCACCCTTATCCCCACCCCCAACCTCACCCTCCCCCTTTCCGTAACCCTCACCCTCACCCCCACCCCCACAGTCACCCTCACCCCGACCCTCAACGTCACCCCCACCCTCACCGTCAACCTCACCCTAACTGCCGCCACCACCCTCACCCCCAACCCCACCCTCACTCTCACCCTCAAACTCACCCTCACCCCAAACCCCCATCCTCACTCTCACCTTCACCCTCCCCCTACACCTCACCCTAAGCGCAACCCCAACCCCCACCCTCACCCTCATGAACACCAAAAAACCCCACCCGCACCCTCACCATCACCCCACACTGACTCCCACCCCCACACTCACCCTCACCTTCACCCTTATCCCCACCCCACCCCCACCCCCTCCCCAACCCCAAGCCTCACCGTCACACACCCCCCCTCACCCTCACCCCCACCGTAATCCACAACCCCACCCTCACCCTCACCCCCACCCCCACATTCACCCTCACCCCCACCCCCACAACAACCCACACTCTCACCCTCACCCTCACTCTCATCCACAGCACTGCCCTCAACCTCACGTTCACCGTCACCCTCTCTCTCATCGCCACCCCCACAATCACCCTCACCCACACCGTCACCCAAACCGCCACTCACTCTCCTACCCTGACCCTCACCCCCACCCTCACCCCCACTCACACCCGCACTCTCACCCTCACCCTCACTCTCAACCCAACACCCAACCCACATCCACCCCACCCTCACCCTCACCCGCACCCTCACCGTAATGCTCATCCTCACCATCACCCCCACTCCCACCCCCACGTCCAACCCTCACACTCCCCCTATCCGTAACCCTCACCCTCACCCTCGACCTCACCCCAACTCCCACCCCCAACCCCACCATCACCCTCACCCTTACCCCAACCCTCACAATGACCCTCACCCTCACACACAAACCCATACCCACGACCAGGCACACCCCTAACCCCACCCCAACCCTTACGCTCACCCTCACCCCCACCCCCACTCACAGTTTACAATCACTCACACCTCAACCCCAACCCCACCATCACCCTCACCCTTACCCCAACCCTCACAATCACCCTCACCCTCACACACAAACCCATACCCACGACCAGGCACACCCCTAACCCCACCCCAACCCTTACGCTCACCCTCACCCCCACCCCCACTCACAGTTTACAATCACTCACACCTCAACCCCACCCTCACCATCACCCTCACCCCCAAACCACACCCCAACCCTCACCCTCTCCCTCACCCTTCACCAGCACTCCCACCCCCACACTCACCCTCACCCTCACCCCAACCCCCTCCGACACCCCACCCCCACCCTTACCCTCACCTTCAGCCTCACCCTCACACCCACCCCCACCCTCACTCTCACCCTCAGCCTAACCCTAACCCTAACACTCACCCTCACCCTCACACCCCCCCCAACCCCCACGCCCACCCTCACCCTCACCCTCACCATAACCCTAACTCCAAAGCCTACCGTCACTATCACCCTTAGCCCCACCCCCACCACCACCCTCACCCTCACCAACACCCTCACCCTCAACCTCACACCATCCCCACCCCACCTCCACCCTCACCCTCACCCCGACCTCCTCCCCATCCACCTCCTCACACTCACCCAGATCCTCAACAGCACCCCCACCCTCATCCTCACCCCCACCCCCACCGTCGCTCTCACCCTCACCCTCACCCCAGCCCGATGCTCACCCTCACCCTCTCCCTTACCCCCACCCTCACGCTCACCCCCACCCTCACCCTCACCCCCACCCCCTCTCCCACCCTCATCATCACCCCAACTCCCACCACCACCCTCACCTCACCCCCTCTCCCACCCTCACCATCACCCCAACTCCCACCACCACCCTCACCCTCACCCTCATCATCAACCCTACCCTCAACCCCACCACCACCACCACCCACACACTCACCCTCACCCACGCCCTCACCCTCACCCCACCACCACCCCCTCCCTCACCCTCACCCCGAGACTCACCTTCACCCTAAACCTCACCCTCACCCTCCCGCCAGACTCACCTTCACCCTAAGCCTCACCCTCACCCTCACCCCACCCCTACCCGCACCATCACACTCAACCCCACCCCCGCCCTCTTTCCCACACTCACCTTCATCCTATCCCCGACCCACAACCCCATCCCCACCCCCACCCTCACCCTCACCCCACTCCTAACCACACCCTCACTCTCACCCTTACCCTCACACTCACCGTCACTCTCACACTCAGCCTAATCCTAACCCTCACCCTCACGCTCAACCTCACCCTCACCTCAACCGCCCCTCTCACCTCCCACTCCCACCCTAATCCTCACCCTCACCCTCAACCCAAACGTCACCCTCACCATCACCCTCACCCTCACCCCCACCGTAACCCACAACCCCACCCTCACCCTCACTCCCCACCCCCACAACAACCCACACTCTCACCCTCACCCTCACTCTCATCCACAGCACTGCCCTCAACCTCACGCTCACCGTCACCCTCTCTCTCATCACCACACCCACGATAACCCTCACCCACACCGTCACCCGCACCCTCACCGTAATGCTCATCCTGGGAGTAGGTGTCAGGGTGATGGTGAGGGTTGGGGTGGGGGTTGGGGTGAGGGTGAGGGTGGGGTGAGGGTGAAGGTGAGGATAGGTGGTGAGGGTGGGAGTGAGGCTGAGGGTGAGGGAGGGGATGAGAGTGAGGGAGAGGGTGCGGGTTGGGGTGGGAGTGAGCGTAAGGGTGGGGCTGTGGGTTGGGTGTTCGTGGGTGTGGGCGTGGGTTTGAGGGTGAGGGTGATTGTGGGTGTTGGGGTAAGGGTGAGGGTGACGGTGAACTTGGAGGTGGGAATGGGGGTGGAGGTGAGGGTGAAGGTGAGGGTGAGGGTGGGGTTTGGGTGAGGGTGAGATTGGGGGTGGGTGTGGGGATGGGGGTTGGAGTGAGGGTGAGGTTGAGATTGAGTCCGTGGGTGAGGGTTGGGGTTAGGGTTAGGGTGGGGGTGGGGTGGGGGTCAGGGTGAGGTTGAGCGTTACTCCCCCACCCTCAGCCTCATTCTCACCCCTCACCCTATCCATAACCATAGCCCTAACCCTAACCCTCACTCACACCCCCACACACCCCCACCTCACCACGCCACCCCCACCCTCACCCACCCCACCACCCCACCCCACGCCCACCCTCAGCCCAACCGCCACCGCCACCGCCAACCGTCACCATCACCATGAGCCTCACCCCCACCCTCACCCTCAACCTAATCCCCACCCCCAACCCGCACCCTCTACCTCACCCTCACCCCCACCCCCACCCCACCCTCACTCACACCCCACCCCTACCCCCTCCCAAACCCTAACCTTCAACCTCACCCTCACCCCAACCGCTATCTTCAACCCCACCCCCACCCCCACCCTCACCATTACCCTCTCCCTCACCCCCTCCCCCCAGCCCACCCCCAACCTCACCCTCACCCATAACCCCACCCCCACTCTCACCCCAACCCCCACCCCCAACCCCACCCTCACCATCACCGTGAGCCTCACTCCCACCCTCATCCTAATCCCCACCCAACCCTCACCCCAACCGCCACCCCCAACTCCACCCTCACCCTCACCCATACCCCCACCCCAACCCTAACCCTAAACCTCACCCTCACCACAACCGCCACCCCTAACCCCACCCCCCTACCCTAACCCTCACCCCCACCCTCACCCTAATCCCCACCCCCAACCCGCACCCTCTACCTCACCCTCACCCCCACCCCACCCTCACTCTCACCCCCACCCCTCCCCCCTCCCCAACCCTAATCTTCAACCTCACCCTCACGCTTAACCCAACCCCCACAATCACCCTCACCCTCAAACCCCAAGCCACATCCACGCAATACCGCGCAATGAACAATTCAGCCCTGGTCACTGATAGTTCCAAATCTCGCCTGGAATCCTCCTCCAAAAGCTATTAGAACGTAATGCTGCGAATTTGGTACAGATCCGTTCGTGAGAATACATCACAATGTTGAATTCAATCCTGTTCACAGCAAATTCCCAAATTAACCTGGAATACTCTTAAAATCTCCAGTTAGCTGTGATGCTGCGGTTAGTGCACATCGGTTAGTTAAAATACCTCACAAAGAGCATTTCAATTTTTTCACTGCCACAGCTAAATTTCTCCTGGAATCCTCCATCAAAAGCAATTATGCTCTACTGGTTTGCTTTTCGTACAAATCCGTTCGTAAGAATACCTCGCAATGCACAATTCAATCCTGTTCACTGCTACTGCCAAATCGCTCCTGTAATCCACCTCCAAAAGCTATTTTAATGAATTGCTACAATTTTGGTACAGATCCTGTCGTGAGAATACCTCACAATGACCAATTTAATCCTTTACACGGCAAGTTCAAAAATTTTCCTGGACTCCTCTTAAAATATGCCAGTTAGATATGCAGCTGGGCTTCTTCTTCGTGAATATTCCTCACAAAGAGCATTTCAAGTTTTTCAATGCTTCAACTACATTTCTCCTGGAATCCTCCTCCAAAAGTATTTAAAAGTCCTGCTACGATTTTGGTACAGATCCGTTCGTAAGAATACCACGTAATGAACAATTCAATCCTGTTCACTGCTACTTCCAAATCTCGCCTGTAAGCCACCACGAGAAGCTATTTTAATGTACTGCTGCATTTTCGCTACAGATCCTTTGTTAAGAATACCTCTTCACAAAGAGCATTTCTATTTTTTAATTGCTACAACTAAATATCTCCAGGAATGTTCCTAGAAATCAATTAGGCTGCACACCTTGGCTTTTCCTACTGTTCCTTTTGTGAGAATACCTCTTTTGCAAATCTCTCCTGTCATACACCTACAAAAACTATCAAAATGTAATGCTGCCCTTTTGGTCCAGATCCGTTCGTGAGAATACCTTGCAATGAACAATTCAATCCTGTTAATACCAAGTTCCAAATTTATCCAGGCCTCCTCTTAAAAAGGCCAGTTAGATGTTCTGCTTCGCTTTTTGTACAGATCGGTTCGTGAAAATTCCTCACAAAGAGCTTTTAAATTTGTTCACAGCTACAACTAAATTTCTCCTGGAATCCTCCACCGAAAGTACTTATTCAGCACTGGTGGGCATTTCGTACAGATCCGTTCGTGGGAATATCTCGCAATGAACAATTCAAACCTGTTCACTGCTATTGCCCAATATCTCCTGTAATACACTTAAAGAGCTATTTAAATGTAATGCTGCGATTGTGGTCCAGATCCGTTCGTGAGAATACCTCACAATGACCACTTCAATCCTGTTAACAGCAAGTTCCAAATTTATCCTGCAATCGTCTTTAAAAGGCCAGTTACATGTTCTGCTGCGCTTTTTGACCAGATCGGTTCGTGAAAATTTCTCACAAAGAGCATTTTGAATTTTTTAACTGCTACAACTAAATTTTTCCAGGAATGGTCCTAGAAATCAATTGGGCTGCACTCCTTGGCTTTTCCTACTGTTCCTTTTGTGAGAATACCTCTTTTGCAAATCTCTCCTGTCATACACCTACAAAAGCTATCAAAATGTAATGCTGCCCTTTTGGTCCAGAACCGTTCGTGAGAATACCTTGCAATGAACAATTCAATCCTGTTAATAGCAAGTTCCAAATTTATCCAGGACTCCTCTTAAAAAGGCCAGTTAGATGTTCTGCTGCGCATTTTGTACAGATCGGTTCATGAAAATTCCTCGCAAAAAGCATTTCAAAATTTTCACTGCTACAACTAAATTTCTCCTGGAATCCTCCAGCCAAAATAATTAAGCGGCAGTGGTTGGATTTTCGTCCACATCCGTTTGTTAGAATACCTCGCAATCAACCAATTCAACCCTGTTCACTGCTACAGCCTAATCTCTCCTGTTCTACACCTACAAAAGCTATTTAAATGTAAAGCTGCGATTTTGGTACAGATCCGTTCGTGAGAATACCTCACTACGAGCAATTCAATCCTGTTCACTGCAAGTTACAAATTTCTCCTGGAAGCCTCTTTGAAACGTCCGTTAGATGTTTTAGGGTGAGGATTACGGAGGGTGCGGGGTTTCGGGTGAGGGTGGTGGTGGGGGTGAGGGTGAGAATGAGGGTGATCATCAGGGTGGGGGTGGGGTGGGGGGTGGGAGTGGAGGTGGGGGTGAGGTTGAGCATTACGATGAGGGTGAGGGTGGGGTTGGGGGTCGGGTTGGGAGTGGGGATGAGGGTGAGCGTGATGGTGGGGGTGGCAGTGGGGGTGAGGGTGAGAGTGGGGTTGCTAGTGAGGGTGGGGGTGAGGGTGAGGATGAGTGTGGGGGTAAGTGTGAGGGTGACGGTGAACATCGAGCTGAGTGTGAGGGTGAGGGTGAGGGCGAGGGTGGGGGTGAAGATGAGGGTGAGGGTGAGGAGGAGGCTGAGAGTGGTGGTCGGGGTGAGGGTGAGGGTCAGTCTGGGGGTGAGGGTCGGGGTGGGGGTGAGCGGGGAGGGTTCAGGCGAGGGTGAGGGTCAAGGTGGGGGTGGGGTGGGGTTGGGGGTAGGGTGAGGGTAAGGGTGGTGGTGGGAGTGGGGGTGAGTGTGAGAGTGTGGGTGGGGGTGAGGGTGTGGGTGAGGCAGAGGGTGGGGGTGGGGTGGGGGAGGGCGTGTGGGTGAGTTTGAGTGTGGGGTAGTGGGGGTGGAGGTGAGGGTGAGGGTGGGGTTGGGGGTGAGGGTGAGGATGAGTGTGATCGTCAGGTTGGGGGTGAGGTTGAGCGTTACGATGAGGGTGCGGGTGCGGGTGAGTGTGAGGGTGAGGGTGGGATTAGGGGTCGGGTTGGGGGTGGGGATGAGGGTGAGGGTGAGCGTGAGGTTGGGGTGGCAGTGGGGTGAGGGTGAGAGTGGGTGCTAGTGAGGGTGGGGGTGAGGTTGAGGATGAGTGTGGGGGTAAGGGTGAGGGTGACGGTGAACATCGGGCTGGGTGTGAGAGTGAGGGTGAGGGCGAGGGTGGGGAAGGGGTGAAGATGAGGGTGAGGGTGAGGAGGAGGCTGAGAGTGGTGGTCGGGGGTGAGGGTGAGGGTGAGGGTGGGGGTGAGGATGAGAGTGGGGTTGCGGGTGAGGGAGTGGGTGAGGGTGGGGTGAGGGTGAGGATGAGTGTGGGGGTAAGTGTGAGGGTGATGATGAACATCGGGCTGGGTGTGAGGGTGAGGGTGAGGGCTAGGGTGGGGGTGGGGGTGAAGATGAGGGTGAGGGTGAGGAGGAGGCTGAGAGTGGTGGTCGGGGTGAGGGTGAGGGTGAGGGTGGGGGGTGGGGGTGAGAGTGGGGTTGCTAGTGAGGGAGTGTGTGAGTGTGGGGGTAAGGGTGAGGGTGACGGTGAACATCGGGCTGGGGGTGAGCGGGGAGGGTTCAGGCGAGGGTGAGGGGTGAGGGTGGAGGTGGGGGTGGGGTTGGGGGTAGGGTGAGGGTGAAGGTGGTGGTGGGAGTGGGGGTGAGCATGAGGGTGAGAGTGGGGTGGGTGTGGGGGTGAGTGTGGGGGAGTGGGGGTGGAGGTGAGGGTGAGGGCGGGGATGGGGGTGGGTGTGAGGGCGATGGTGACGGTGGGCTTGGGGTTTAGGGTGAAGGTGAGGTTGAGCATGAGGGTGGGGTGGGGTTGTGGTTAGGGTGAGAGTGAGTGTGGAGGTGGGGGTTGGGGTAACCACCACACCACCACCCCCACCTGCACCCTCACCCTCACCCTGACCCCCACACCCACCCTCACCCTACCCTAACCGCAACCCCCGCCCCCACCCACCCCCACGGTCACCCTCACACTCACCCCCTCCCCCACCCTCATCACCACTCTCACCCTCACCCTAACCCTAACCCTAACCCTCACCCTCACCCTCACCCCAAACCCCACCCCCAACCTCACCCTCACCCTCGCCCTCACATTTACACTAACCCCCAAGTTCACCATCACCGTCATCCTCAATCGCACCCCCACCCTCACCCTCACGCTCACCCCCACTCCCACCCCCACCCCCACCCTCACCGTCACCCTCGCCCTCACCTTTACCCTAACCCCCAAGTTCAACGTGTCCGTCATCCTCAACCGCGCACCACCCCACCTCACCCTCACGCTCTCTCCCACCCCACCTCCACCCGCACCCTCAACATCACCCTGACTCCCAACCCTACCCTTGCCACCGTCCTCACCCTCACCCCCAGCCTGACGCTCACCCTCATCTTTACCCCCACCCTCATCCCCACCCTCACCCACACCCTCACCCTCATCCCCACCTCAACCTCCACTCCCAACATCACTCTGACCCCCACTCCCATCCCCACCCTCACCCTCACCCTCACCCTCAACCCTACCCCTAACCCCACCCTCCACCCCCACCCTCACCCTCACTCCAAACCCCACCCGCACCACGACCCTCAGCCTCCACCTCACCCTTACCCCAACCCCACAATTACCCTCAACCTCAACCTCAAAATCACGCCCATGCACCAACTCCACCCCACCCCAAACCTTACACTCACCCTCACCCCCACCCACACTCACACCCTCACCCCCACTCACACACCCAACACTCACCCTCACCCTCACTCTAACCCCTAACCCCACCCCACCCTCACCCTCTCCCTCACCCTGACACCCACCCAAACCCCACCCCCAACCACAGCCTTACCCTCACCCTCACTCTAACCCCAAGCCACCGTCACCATCACCCTCACCCCGACCACCACCTCCACCCTCACCCTCCCCATCCCCCCATCCCGTCTCCCACACTCACCCGCAAGCCCACCCCATCCCCACCCTCACCCTCACCATGACCCCCACCGCCACCCTCCTCCTCTCACTCAAGCTCATCCTCACACCCACCCTCACCCTCACCCCCAGCGCCACCGCCACCCTCACCCTAACCCTGACCCACACCCCCACCCCTACACCCACGCTCACGCTCACACCCAAACTCACCCTCACTTCTACCTCCACCCCCATTCCCACCCTGACCCTCACCTCCACACCCACCCTCAACCTCACCCTCTTCCCAACCCCCAACCTCACCCCCACCCCCACCCTCAAATTCACCCTCACCGTCACCCCAAACCCCACCCTCATCATCACCCTCAGTGTCAGCCTTACCTCAACCCCCACAATCACCCTCACCCTCACCCACAAACTCATACCCAGGACCAGGCACACGCCCAACCCCACCCCCACCCTTACGCTCACCCTCCTCTCCACCCCCACTCTCACCCTCACCCTCACTCACACCTCAACCCCCACCCTCACCCCAACCCCCACCCCAACCCTAACCCTCTCCTTCCCCCTCCCCCTCCCCGCCACCCCCACCCCCAACCTCACCCTCACAGTAACCTCCACTCCCACCCTCACCCTAACCCCAACCCCCACCGCAACCCCACCCCACCCTCACCCTCACCCTCAGCCACACCCTAACCCTAACCCTAACACTAACACTCACCCTCACCCTCACACACACCAAACCCCCACCCCCACACTCACATTCACCCCTAAACCCCAAGCCCACGGTCGCCATCACCCTCACCCCCACCTCCACCCCCACCCTCACTCTCTCCCCACACCCTCACCCTCAACCTCACCCCACCCCCACACTAACCCTCACCTTCAAGCCCACACCCACCCTCCCCCTCACCCCGACCCGCACCCCCACCCTCCTCCTCCCCCTCACACTGATCCTCACCCGCACCCCCACCCTCCTCCTCACCCTCACCCTCATCCTCACCCCAACCCAACGCTAACCATCACGCTCACCCTCTGCCTTACCCCCACACTCACCCCCACCCTCACCCACACCCCCACTCCCACTCCCACCCTCACCCTCACCATCAACCTCATCCTCAACACTACCCTCAACCCAACCCCCACCTTCAACTCACCCACACCCACACCCACACCCCCACCCCCACCGTCACCCTCACCCCCCAGATTCACCTTCACCCTAAGCCTCACCCTCACCCCACTCCCACCCTCACCCTCACCCTCAACCCCAACCCAACGCCTGCCCTCTCCCCCACCCTCACCTTCATCTTAATTCCGACCCAAAACCCCCACCATCACCCACACCCTCACTACCACTCGCACAATCACCCTCAATCTCATCCTCAACCCACCCCCACCCAAATCCCCACCCTCACCCTCACCCTAAACCAAAACCCCACCATAACCCTCACACTCAACCTCATCCCCCATTCCCAGCCGCACCCTCACCCTCACTCTCACCCTCACCCTCACCCCAAACCCCACCCCCACCCTCACCCTCACCATCACCCCAAACCCCACCCACACCATAACCCTCACCCGCACCCCACCCCCACCCACACCCTCATGATCCCCCTCACCCTCACCTTCACCCTAAACCCCAAGCCCACCGTCACCATCGCCCTCACCTCCACCCCCAACCCCACCCTCACCTTCACCCTCACCTCCACCCCCACTCCCCCACACTCAAACTCACCCATACACCCTCCCCCACCCCATCCCCACCCTCAGCCTCAACCACACCATTACCCCCACCCTCACCCCCACCCCCACCCCCACTCTCACCCTCATGCTCACCCCCACTCCCACCACCACCTTCACCCTCCCCTACCCCCAACCACACCCTCACCCTCACCTCCACCCCCACTCCCCCACACTCAAACTCACCCACACGCCCTCTCCCACCACCCCCACCCTCAGCGTCACCGACACCCTCACCCCCACCCGCACACCCACCCCACCCACACTCTCACCCTCACGCTCACCCCCACTCCCACCACCACCCTCACCCTCACCCTACCCCCAACACTACCCCCACCCCCCACCCTGACCCTCACCCTCACTCTCACCCGCACCCGAACCCACAACCTCACCCCCACCCATGTCCCCACCCTCACCACTCACCATCACCCTCACCTCCACCCAACTCCCAACCTCACATTCACCATCACCCCCGCCCTCACCCTCATCCCCACCCTCACCCTTACCCCCACCCCCACCCTCACCTTCTGTCATGGAGTAGAGAGCGAGATGGATTTGACCTGGGAGGCTGCCTGCATTGGAAAAGTCTGCATCGGGAATGTGAGACTTTACCTGAGGCTGTAACATGAGCCAGGACGGGGCTGGGAGGTGACACCTTTGGCTGGGAGAATGGTAAAAGGCGAGAGGAGGGGCCCCGGGGGAGGGGAAGAGCCTGCTGGAGGTTTGGCTGTTTTTTTCTCAATTTGGAGCTGGGTGGTGAAACGCAGAGAGCCCCAGAGCCGGGGTCTAAGCTCCCTGCCCCCCAGAAGGCCCAGCTGAGGGGTCCTGGTCATACTTACAAGCTCTGTTTGGACTCTTTCCTGACAACCCTAATAAACCTTCTGTTCTACTGGCTTGCTGAGAGTCACATTGAATCCCGGGAAGAGGGGTGCAGGACCTGATTCCCCCACTCCGTGACAACAGGTGGCAGAGGTGGGATCTTCTGCACCCCATGAACGGCACTTCCTGCAGTAAGTGACTGGAGAGCAGTACAACGAAGGGGGATTGACAGGGAGCAGGTTGCTGAAGAGGCAGAGAGAAGCGGTTTCAGGGGGTGGATTAATTACACTTAACCCTGAGGGGTGTGACCAGTGAGAAGGGCTGGCACACTAGGGGTTCCTCCTGGAAGCCGTGGGGGCCAAGACCCGCACAGGCCTGAGAGTGGCCAACAGGAAGATGTATGCTAAGCACCGTAAGAATGACCTGGTGGAGCTGTGCAGGCAGAGGGGGCTGCGCATTGGGAAGTCCACCAAAGACCAGCTGATTGCGTAGCTGGAGGAGAAGGATCGCTTGGATGACCCGATCCCTGTCCCTGGGGAAGCCGCCCGACAGACGCAGCATGGGCCCCAGGGCCTGACCTGGCTGGGAGGGGTCAGACTGCTGCCGAGGACATCCCAAGGCCCCTCTCGCCTCTGCACAGGGGAGAGGTTGGGAAGCCCAGCAAATACCCGAGGGCACCTGACCCAGCGGCCAGCAGGGGATCTTCCCGGAGGAGCTCCCCATCCCAGCAGTGGAGGCGGCTGGATTGGGAGATGAAAATGAAGGAGCTGGAGGATCGCGAAAAGCAGCGTCAGCATGAGGTGCAAGAGAAGGAGAACAACGCCAGCATGAGGAGAACAACGCCAGCATGAGCTGGAGCTGGCCAGACTGCGGTGAGTGAGGGGGGACCCAAGACTACAGGGAAGTTTGATTGTAACTTCCTGGCCCGGCATAAGGAAGGGGAAGACATAGACAGCTTCCTGGCGGCCTTTGAGAATGCCTGCAGGTTGCCCAAGGTTGACCCTGCAGACAAGATCCAGTATCTCACCCCCTTACTAGACCCTGCAGGCCTGGACATGTACGGCCGAATGAAAGAGACGGAGACTGGGGACTATGAACTGTTCAAAAAGGCCCTGCTCTGTGAGTTTGGGCTGACTCCCGAGATGTACCGTCAAAGGTTCCGGGGACAGCGAAAAACCCCTGAGATCACGTACCTACAACTGGCCAACCGGATACATGGATACGCCCGCAAGTGGACCGCTGGGGCCCAAACTATGGAGGGCCTGCTCGAACTATTCGTACTGGAACAGCTGTATGAACAGTGCCCATCAGACCTGAAGCTATGGTTGATGGACAAAAATCCAGGGAGCCGCAGCACGCAGGCGGCTGGCCGACGAATTTGTGAACAGACGGTCAAGGGGTGGCAGGGAGGAATCCCAAAGGAGCAGGCCCACCCTGAGGCAGCAAGAGAGTCACCATGGGACCTCCCAAAGGGGAAATAGGGAGAACCCCCTCCCCGAGGGGAACCTCCGACATCAGAACCAACCGACCTGCTCGAGGGGACCAATGGGACATGAGCTGCTATCACTGCGGCCAGAGGGGCCACTTACGGTCCCAGTGCCCCAAGATCAGAGACAGACTGAGCAGACCAAACCCGCACCGGGTTAACTGGGTAGGGACCCAGCCGGACGAGGGGCCGACAGCCCAGAGGAGGGGGGCTGGATGCTCCAGACTCAGGATTCTCGGTTTATAGGGTGGGCTGTCCCTCCGGAGAGAGTGCCTTGTTCCCTGGAGATAGATGGGAGGAAGGTCACTGGATACTGGGATACGGGCGCGGAGGTGACGCTGGCCCGGCCCGAGGTGGTGGCCCCAGATCGGGTGGTACCCAACACCTACCTGACCCTAACAGGGGTGGGCGGGACCCCGTTCAAGGTACCCGTGGCGAGGGTACACCTGAAATGGGGGGCCAAGGAGGGCCCCAAGGACATAGGGGTGCACCAGCATTTGCCCACTGAGGTACTGATGGGGGGGGGACCTAGAAGACTGGCCCAATGAATCCCTGGACACCCTGGTCGTGACCCGTAGCAGAGCCGGCAAGGGGCGCTACGCCCGGGCCTCGGAGAGGGTGCCTCGCACAGGGCGCAGGACCCTGCCCCAGTGGGGAGGGAGTACCCCAGGACCATGCGCAGAGAGGCTGCAGCCTCAGACACAGACAGCACAAGGGAGCCCTTCCCCAGCGGCTGAGTTCCAGGCCGAGTTACAGAGAGATCCCTCCTTGCGGAAGCTCAGGGACCTGGCCGACCGCAGGGAGGTGCAGACCATGTGGAGAGGCTGCCAGGAGAGGTTCCTCTGGGAGAAGGGGTTCCTGTACCGGGAATGGGCTCCCCCCAGTGAGATGGAGACATGGGGGATCAGGAGGCAGCTGGTGGTCCCCCAGATGTATCGCCACAAGCTACTGTACCTGGCCCATGACAGGCCCTCTCGCAGGGCACCAGGGAATCCGGCGCACCAGGCAGAGGCTGCTACAGAACTTTTACTGGCCTGGGGTCTTTACAACTGTCCATCAGTACTGCCGGTCCTGTGACCCCTGCCAGTGGGTGGGGAAGGCTCGGGACAAGGGGAAAGCGGCTTTGAGGCCTTTGCCCATCATAGAGGAGCCCTTCCAGAAGGTGGCTATGGACATAGTGGGGCCTCTCAGCAAGACAACCCGGTCGGGGAAGAAATACATTCTGGTGGTGGTAGATTTCGCCACCCGCTACCCCGAGGCGGTGCCCTTATCCTCCATTGAAGCAGACACCATGGCGGATGCGCTGCTGACCATTTTCAGCCGAGTGGGTTCCCCAAGGAAGTCCTGACAGACCAATGGTCCAACTTCATGTCGGCCCTGCTCCGGTGCTCGTGGGAGAAATGTGGGGTCCGGCACAGCTGGGCCTCAACATATCATCCCCAGTCCCAATGGGCTGGTGGAGAGGTTCAATGGGATGCTAAAGATGATGCTGAAAACCTTTATGAACCAGCACCCGCAGGACAGGGACAAGTACCTACCGCACCTACTTTTCGCGTACAGGGAAGTGCCCCAGGAGTCTACCGGATTCTCGCCCTTCGAACTGTTATACGGCAGGAGGGTGAGGGGGCCCCTGGACCTGATGAGAGACGAATGGAGGGGAGGCTGCCCCCGAGGGAGAGTCAGTGGTGGAGTATGTCCTGACCTTCCGAGAGAGATTTACTGAGCTCATGGGCCTGGCAAGGGAAATCTGGCCAGAGCCCAGAGGAAGCAAAAGGTCTGGTACGACCGCACGGCACGGGCCCGCGCCTACGCCACCGGGGATCAGGTGATGGTTCTCATCCCCGTGAGGAAAAACACGCTGCAGGCCGCTTGGAAGGCCCTTTCAAGGTTGTCAAGCAGCTAAATGAGGTAAATTATGTGGTGGAGCTGTCTAACCGGGCACACCACTGCCGGGTGTACCATGTCAATATGATGAAGCCATATTATGACAGGGGGAATGTGGTGCTGGCCGTGTGTGGACATTGGGAGGAGCAGGGAAGTGGGGGTGGGGGTGAGGGTGACGGTGAGGGTGAGTAGGAGGGTGGGGTCAGGGTGAGGGTGAGATTGAGGGTGAGGGTGTGGCTGGGGCTGGGGGATGAGGTGAGTGTGAGGGTTATGGTGGGGTTTTGGTTTAGGGTGAGGGTGAGGGTGGGGATTTGGGTGGGGGTGGGGTGAGGATGAGATTGAGGGTGATTGTGCGAGTGGTAGTGAGGGTGTGGGTGAGGGTGGGGGTTTGGGTCGGAATTAAGATGAAGGTGAGGGTGGGGGAGAGGGCAGGCATTGGGTTGGGGTTGAGGGTGAGGGTGAGGGTGGGAGTGGGGTGAGGGTGAGGCTTAGGGTGAAGGTGAATCTGGGGGTGAGGGTGACGGTGGGGGTGGGGGTGTGGGTGTGGGTGTGGGTGAGTTGAAGGTGGGGGTTGGGTTGAGGGTAGTGTTGAGGATGAGGGTGATGGTGAAGGTGAGGGTGGGAGTGGGGGTGGGGGTGAGGGTGACGGTGAGGGTGGGGGTGAGGGTGGGGGTAAGGCAGAGGGTGAGCGTGATGGTTAGCGTCGGGCTGGGGTGAGGATGAGGGTGAGGGTGAGGAGGAGTGCGGGTGAGGATCAGTGTGAGGGGGAGGAGGAGGGTGGGGGTGGGGGTTGGGGTGAGGGTGAGGGTGGGTGTGTGGGCTTGAAGGTGAGGGTGAGTGTGGGGGTGGGGTGAGGTTGAGGGTGAGGTGTGGGAGAGAGTGAGGGTGGGGGTGGAGGTGGGGGTGACGGTGATGGCGACCGTGGGCTTGGGGTTTAGGGTGGATGTGAGGGTGGGGGTGGGGTTTGGTGTGTGTGAGGGTGAGGGTGAGTGTTAGGGTTGCGGTTAGGGTTAGGGTGTGGCTGAGGGTGAGGGTGAGGGTGGGGTGGGGTTGCGGTGGGGGTTGGGGTTAGGGTGAGGGTGGGAGTGGAGGTTACTGTGAGGGTGAGGTTGGGGGTGGGGGTGGCGGGGAGGGGGAGGGGGAGGGAGAGGGTTAGGGTTGGGGTGGGGGTTGGGGTGAGGGTGGGGGTTGAGGTGTGAGTGAGGGTGAGGGTGAGAGTGGGGGTGGAGAGGAGGGTGAGCGTAAGGGTGGGGGTGGGGTTGGGCGTGTGCCTGTCCTGGGTATGAGTTTGTGGGTGAGGGTGATTGTGGGGGTTGAGGTAAGGCTGACACTGAGGGTGATGATGAGGGTGGGGTTTGGGGTGACGGTGAGGGTGAATTTGAGGGTGGGGGTGGGGGTGAGGTTGGGGGTTGGGAAGAGGGTGAGGGTGAGGGTGGGTGTGGAGGTGTGGGTCAGGGTTGGAATGGGGGTGGAGGTAGAAGTGAGGGTGAGTTTGAGTGTGAGGGTGAGCGTGGGTGTAGGGGTGGGGGTGTGGGTCGGGGTTAGGGTGAGGGTGGCGGTGGGGGTGAGGGTGAGGGTGGGGGTGAGGATGAGCTTGAGTGAGAGGAGGAGGGTGGCGGTGGGGGTCGTGGTGAGGGTGAGGGTGGGGATGGGGTGGGCTTCCGGGTGAGTGTGGGAGATGGGATGGGGGGATGGGGAGGGTGAGGGTGGAGGTGGTGGTCGGGGTGAGGGTGATGGTGACTGTGGGCTTGGGGTTAGAGTGAGGGTGAGGGTAAGGCTGTGGTTGGGGGTGGGGGTTTGGGTGGGTGTCAGGGTGAGGGAGAGGGTGAGGGTGGGGTGGGGTTAGGGGTTAGGGTGAGGGTGAGGGTGAGTGTTGGGGTGTGAGTGGGGGTGAGGGTGTGAGTGTGGGTGGGGGTGAGGGTGAGTGTAAGGTTTGGGGTGGGGGTGGAGTTGTGCATGGGCGTGATTTTGTGGTTGAGGTTGAGGGTGATTGTGGGGTTGGGGTAAGGGTGAGGGTGAGGCTGAGGGTCATGGTGCGGGTGGGGTTTGGAGTGAGGGTGAGGGTGGGGGTGGGGTTGGGGTTAGCGGTAGGGTTGAGGGTGAGGGTGAGGGTGAGGGTGCGGATGGGAGTGGGGGTCAGAGTGATGTTGGGAGTGGAGGTTGAGGTGGGGATGAGGGTGAGGGTGTGTGTGAGGGTGGGGATGATGGAGGGGGTAAAGGTGAGGGTGAGCGTCAGGCTGGGGGTGAGGGTGAGGACGGTGGCAAGGGTAGGGTTGGGAGTCAGGGTGATGTTGAGGGTGCGGGTGGAGGTGGGGTGGGAGAGAGCGTGAGGGTGAGGGTGGGGTGGTGCGCGGTTGAGGATGACGGACACGTTAAACTTGGGGGTTAGGGTAAAGGTGAGGGCGAGGGTGAGGGTGGGGGTGGGGGTGGGAGTGGGGGTGAGCGTGAGGGTGACGGTGGGGGTGCGATTGAGGATGACGGTGATGGTGAACTTGGGGGTTAGTGTAAAGGTGAGGGCGAGGGTGAGGGTGAGGTTGGGCGTGGGGTTTGGGGTGAGGGTGAGGGTTAGGGTTAGGGTGAGGGTGAGAGTGGTGGTGAGGGTGGGGGTGGGGGTGAGTGTGAGGGTGACCGTGGGAGTGGGTGGGGGCGGGGGTTGCGGTTAGGGTTAGGGTGAGGGTGGGTGTGGGGGTCAGGGTGAGGGTGCAGGTGGGGATGGTGGGGGTTACCCCAACCCCCACCTCCACACTCACTCTCACCCTAACCACAACCCCACCCCCACCCTCATGCTCAACCTCACCTTCACCCTAAACCCCAAGCCCACCGTCACCATCGCCCTCACACCTACCCCCATCCCCGCCCTCACCCTCACCTCCACCCCCACTCCCCCACACTCACCCCCACCCCCACCCCCACTCTCACTCTCATGCTCACCCCCACTCGCACCACCACCTTCACCCTCACCCTACCCCCAACCCCACCCCCACCTCCACCCTCACCCTCACCCTCACCTGAACCCTCCCCGCTCACCCCCAGCCCGATGTTCACCGTCACCCTCACCCTTACCCCCACACTCATCCTCACCCTCACCCCCACCCTCACACACTCCCTCACTAGCAACCCCACTCTCACCCTCACCCCCACTGCCACCCCCACCCTCACGCTCACCCTCACCCTCATCCCCACCCCCAACCCCACCCTCACCCTCACACACACCCGCGCCCTGACCCTCATCGTAATGCTCAACCTCACCCCCACTCCCACCCCCATCCCACCCCCACCCTGACGATCACACTCATCCTCACCCTCACCCGCAACCCCACCCTCACCGTCACCCTCACCTCCACCCCCACTCCCCCACACTCAAACTCACCCACACGCCCTCACCCACCCACCCCCACCCTCAGCCTCACCCACACCCTCACCCCCACCCTCACCCTCACGCTCACCCCCACTCCCACCACCACCCTCACCCTCACCCTACCCCCAACCCCACCCCCACCCTGACCCTCACCCTCGCCTGAACCCTCCCCGCTCACCCCCACCCCCACCCTCACCCTCACCCCGACCACCACTCTCAGCCTCCTCCTCACCCTCACCCTCATCTTCACCCTCACCCCCACCCTCGCCCTCACCCTCACCGTCACACCCAGCCCGATGTTCATCGTCACCCTCACACTTACCCCCACACTCATCCTCACCCTCACCTCCACCCCCACTCCCCCACACTCACCCCCACCCCCACCCCCACTCTCACTCTCATGCTCACCCCCACTCGCACCACCACCTTCACCCTCACCCTACCCCCAACCCCACCCCCACCTCCACCCTCACCCTCACCCTCACCTGAACCCTCCCCGCTCACCCCCAGCCCGATGTTCACCGTCACCCTCACCCTTACCCCCACACTCATCCTCACCCTCACCCCCACCCTCACACACTCCCTCACTAGCAACCCCACTCTCACCCTCACCCCCACTGCCACCCCCACCCTCACGCTCACCCTCACCCTCATCCCCACCCCCAACCCCACCCTCACCCTCACACACACCCGCGCCCTGACCCTCATCGTAATGCTCAACCTCACCCCCACTCCCACCCCCATCCCACCCCCACCCTGACGATCACACTCATCCTCACCCTCACCCGCAACCCCACCCTCACCGTCACCCTCACCTCCACCCCCACTCCCCACACTCAAACTCACCCACACGCCCTCACCCACCCACCCCCACCCTCAGCCTCACCCACACCCTCACCCCCACCCTCACCCTCACCCTACCCCCAACCCCACCCCCACCCTGACCCTCACCCTCGCCTGAACCCTCCCCGCTCACCCCCACCCCCACCCTCACCCTCACCCCGACCACCACTCTCAGCCTCCTCCTCACCCTCACCCTCATCTTCACCCTCACCCCCACCCTCGCCCTCACCCTCACCGTCACACCCAGCCCGATGTTCATCGTCACCCTCACACTTACCCCCACACTCATCCTCACCCTCACCCACACCCTCACCCACTCCCTCACCCGAAACCCCACTCTCATCCTCACCCCCACTGCCACCCCCACCCTCACGCTCACCCTCACCCTCGTCCCCACCCCCAACCCGACCCCACCCTCACCATCACACTCACCCGCACCCTCACCCTCATCGTAACGCTCAACCTCACCCCCACTCCCACCACCACCCCACCCCCACCCTGACGATCACCCTCATCCTCACCCTCACCCCCACCACCACCCTCACCCTCACCCAAAATCCCGCACCCTCCGTAATCCTCACCCTAAACCAATACCCACCCCTCACCCACCCTCACCCTCATCCTCACGCCCACCCTCACCCGAACCCTAATTCTAACCCTCACTCTCACCCTCACCCCAAACCCCACCCCCACCCTCACCCTCACCATCACCCCAAACCCCACCCACACCATAACCCTCACCCGCACCCCCACCCCCACCCACACCCTCATGATCCCCCTCACCCTCACCTTCACCCTAAACCCCAAGCCCACCGTCACCATCGCCCTCACCTCCACCCCCAACCCCACCCTCACCTTCACCCTCACCTCCACCCCCACTCCCCCACACTCAAACTCACCCACACACCCTCCCCCACCCCACCCCCACCCTCAGCCTCAACCACACCATTACCCCCACCCCCACCCCCACTCTCACCCTCACGCTCACCCCCACTCCCACCACCACCTTCACCCTCACCCTACCCCCAACCACACCCTCACCCTCACATCCACCCCCACTCCCCCACACTCAAACTCACCCACACGCCCTCTCCCACCCACCCCCACCCTCAGCCTCACCCACACCCTCACCCCCACCCGCACACCCACCCCCACCCACACTCTCACCCTCACGCTCACCCCCACTCCCACCACCACCCTCACCCTCACCCTACCCCCAACCCCACCCCCACCCTGACCCTCACCCTCGCCTGAACCCTCCCCGCTCACCCCCACCCCCACCCCCCACCCTCACCCTCACCCTCACCCCGACCACCACTCTCAGCCTCCTCCTCACCCTCACCCTCATCTTCACCCCCACCCCCACCCTCGCCCTCACCCTCACCCTCACACCCAGCCTGATGTTCATCGTCACCCTCACACTTACCCCCACACTCATCCTCACCCTCACGCACACCCTCACCCACTCCCTCACCCGCAACCCCACTCTCATCCTCACCCCCACTGCCACCCCCACACTCACGCTCACCCTCACCCTCTTCCCACCCCCAACCCGACCCCACCCTCATCCTCACACTCACCAGCACCCTCACCCTCATCGTAACGCTCAACCTCACCCCCAACCTGACGATCACACTCATCCTCACCCTCACCCCCAACCCCACCCTCACCCTCACCTCCACCCCCACTCCCCCACACTCAAACTCACCCACACGCCCTCCCCCACCCCACCCCCACCCTCTGCCTCACCCACACCCTCACCCCCGCCCCCACCCACACTCTCACGCTCACCCCCACTCCCACCACCACCCTTACCCTCACCCTACCCCCAACCCCACCCCCACCCCCACCCTGACCCTCACCCTCGCCTGAACCCTCCCCGCTCACCCCCACCCCGACCCTCACCCCCAGACTGACCCTCACCCTCACCCCGACCACCACTCTCAGCCTCCTCCTCACCCTCACCCTCATCTTCACCCCCACCCTCGCCCTCACCCTCACCCTCACACCCAGCCCGATGTTCATCATCACCCTCACACTTACCCCCACACTCATCCTCACCCTCACCCCCACCCTCACTAGCAACCCCACTCTCACCCCCACTGCCACCCCCACCGTCACGCTCACCCTCACCCTCATCCCCACTCCCAACACGACCCCCAACCCCACCCTCACCCTCATCGTAACGCTCAACCTCACCCCCACCTCCACTCCCACCCCACCCCACCCCCACCCTGACGATCACCCTCATCCTCACCCTCACCCCCACCACCACCCTCACCCGAAACCCCGCACCCTCCGTAATCCTCACCCTAAACCAAAACCCACCCCTCACCCACCCTCACCCTCATCCTCACGCCCACCCTCACCCGAACCCTAATCCTAACCCTCACTCTCGCCCTCACCCTCACCCCAAACCCCACCCCCACCCTCACCATCACCATCACCTTCACCCCTACCCCAACCCCCACAATCTTCCTCAACCCTCACTCACACCCCAACCCTCACCCTCACGCCAACCCTCACCCCCACCCTCACCGTCTCGCTCACCCCAACCCCCACCCCACCCCAACCCTACTCCACCCTCACCCTCAGGCTAACCCTAACTCCCAAACCCACCGTCACCATCACCCTCACCCTCACCCCCACACCAACCCGCAACCCTACCCTCACCCTCACAGCCATCCCCACCCTCACCCTAACCTTCACCATCTACCCCACCACCAGTCTCACCCTCCACGCACCCCCACCCCCACCATCTCCCCCACAGTCACCCTAACCCAGACCCACACGTGCACCCCCAACCTCATCCTCACCCTAACCACCACACCCACCCCCACCCCCACCCTAATCCCAACTGCTACCCCCACCCCAACCTCACCCTCACTCTGACCCTAACCCTAACCCTAACTGTAACCATCACCCTCAGCCTCTCCCGCACCGGAACCCCCACCCCCACCACCACCCTCAATCCCAACCCCACCCTCATCCTCTCCCCCAACATCACCCCCACCCTCAACCCCCTAGTCTCACGCTAACATTCACCCCCCATCCCCACCCTCACCGTAATGCACAACCTCACCCCCACCCTCACTCTGGGATAGTGAGGGTGAGGGTGGGCTTGGGGTGGGGGGGGAGCGTGAGGGTGGTCGTGAGGGCGGGGGTGAGAGTGAGGGTGACAGTGAGGGTGAGGGTCGGGGTGTGGGTTGCAGTGAGTGTGCGGTTGTGGGTGAGGGTTCGGCTGAGGGTGGGGATGGGCGGTTTGAGTGGGGGTGAGTTTATGGGAGGGGGTGGGGGTGAGGTGTGAGCGTGAGGGTGGGTGTGAGTTTACGGTGAGCGTGAGGTTTGAACTGGGGTGGGGGTGAGCGTGAGGGTGAGGTTGACTGTTGGGGTGGGGGTTACAGTGAGGGTTGGGGTCGGGGTTAGGGTGAGGTTTAGGGTGAGGGTTACAGTCATGGTGTGGGTGAGATGGAGGGGGACAGTGGGGTGGGGGCTGAGGGTGAGGGTGGCGGTGTATTTAGGGATAGGGTGAGGGTGGGGGTTGGGGCTAGGGATTTGTACCAGAAGCTCAGCAGTACAGCTAAATAGCTTTTCTCACTAATGGGCTGTACCAAATTCAAAGCAGTTCGTTTAAAAACCTTTTGGAGGTGGATTACAGGAGAGATTTGGCAGTAGCAGTGAACATTATTCATAGCGAGGTTTTCTCAGGAACCGAACTGCACCTAAAGCCAAACAGTGCATCATAACGGCTTTTGGAGGAGGATTCCAGGTGAAATTCGTCTGTAGCAGTGAACAGAATTGAAATGCTTTTTGAGGCATTTTCAAAATCTAATAGGTACAAAAAGCGCAGTAAAACATCTAACGGACGTTTCAAAGAGGCTTCCAGGAGAAATTTGTAACTTGCAGTGACCAGGATTGAATTGCTCGTAGTGAGGTATTCTCACGAACGGATCTGTACCAAAATCGCAGCTTTACATTTAAATAGCTTTTGTAGGTGTAGAACAGGAGAGATTAGGCTGTAGCAGTGAACAGGGTTGAATTGTTGATTGCGAGGTATTCTAACAAACGGATGTGGACGAAAATCCAACCACTGCCGCTTAATTATTTTGGCTGGAGGATTCCAGGAGAAATTTAGTTGTAGCAGTGAAAAAATTGAAATGCTCTTTGTGAGGTATTTTCACTAACCGATGTGCACTAACCGCAGCATCACAGCTAACTGGAGTTTTTAAGAGTATTCCAGGTTAATTTGGAATTTGCTGTGAATAGGATTGTATTCAACATAGTGAGGTATTCTCACGAACGGATCTGTACCAAATTCGCAGCATTACGTTCTAATAGCTTTTGGAGGAGGATTCCAGGCGAGATTTGGAACTATCAGTGACCAGGCTTGAACTGTTCATTGCGAGCTATTCTCACGAACGGATCTGTACGAAAAGCCCACCATTGCAGCATAATGGGTTTGTGAGGAGGATTCCAGGAGAAATTTAGTTGTAGCAGTGAAAAAATTGAAATGCTCTTTGTGAGGAATTTTCACTAATCAATGTGCACATGAACCGCAGCATCACAGCTAACGAGTTTTTAAGAGTATTCCAGGTTAATTTGGGAACTTGCTGTGAACAGGATTGAATTCAACATTGTGAGGTATTCTCACGAACGGATCTGTACCAAAATCGCAGCATTACATTCTAATAGCTTTTGGAGGTGGATTACAGGAGAGATTTGGCAGTAGCAGTGAACAGGATTTAATTGTTCCTTGTGAGGTAGTCTTAGGAACGGATCCGTACCAAAATCATAGCAGTACTTTTAAAAACTTTTGGAGGAGGATTCCAGGAGAGATTTGGAAATATCAGTGACCAGGGCTGAATTGTGCATTGCGAGGTATTCTCACGAACGGATCTGTACTAAAGGCCAACCAGTGCAGCATAATTACTCTTTGAGGAGGATTCCGGGAGAAATTTAATTGTAGCAGTGAACATTTTTTTCACGAACCGATGTGTACACGAACCGATGTGTACACGAAGCGCTGCATCACATCTAACTGGCGTTTTTAAGAGGCTTCCAGGATAAATTTGGAACTTGCTGTGAACAGGATTGAATAGTTCATTGAGAGGTATTCACGAACGGATCTCTACGAAAAGCCAAGTGCAACATAATGGCTTTTGGAGGAGGATTCCAGGTTAAATTTGTCTGTAGCAGTGAACAAAATAGAAATGCTTTGTGAGGCATGTTCAAAAACTAATAGGTACAATAATCGCAGTAGAACATCTAACGGGCGTTTCCTAGAGGCTTCCAGGAGACATTTGGAACTTGCAGTGAACAGGATTGAATTGATCGTAGTGAGGTATTCTCACGAACGGATCTGTAGGAAAAGCCAACAAGTAGCGCATAACTGCTTTTGGAGGAGATAGTTCAGTGCAAGAAGCGAAGCAACAAACCTAACTGGCGTTTTTAAGAGGATTCCAGGATAAATTTGAATCTTGTGCTGAACAGGAATGAATTGTTCATTGCGCGGTATTGCGTGGATGTGGCTTGGGGTTTGAGGGTGAGGGTGATTGTGGGGGTTGGGTTAAGCGTGAGGGTGAGGTTGAAGGTTAGGGTTGGGGAGGGGGGAGGGGTGGGGGTGAGAGTGAGGGTGGGGTGGGGGTGAGGGTGAGGTAGAGGGTGCGGGTTGGAGGTGGGGATTAGGGTGAGGGTGGGGGTGAGGGTTAGGGTAGGGGGGTGGGGTTAGGGGTGGCGGTTGTGGTGAGGGTGAGGTTGAGGGTTAGGGTTGGGGTGGGGGTATGGGTGAGGGTGAGGGTGGGGTTGGGGGTGGCGGTTGGGGTGAGGGTTGGGTGGGGATTAGGATGAGGGTGGGAGTGAGGCTCACGGTGATGGTGAGGGTGGGGTTGGGGGTGGGGGTTGGGGTGAGAGTGGGGGTGGGGTTATGGGTGAGGGTGAGGTTGGGGGTGGGCTGGGGGGAGGGGATGAGGGAGAGGGTAATGGTGAGGGTGGGGGTGGGGGTGGGGTTGAAGATAGCGGTTGGGGTGAGGGTGAGGTTGAAGGTTAG